>PXOD01000074.1:0-84895 GCA_003012165.1 Paramyrothecium roridum | reverse complement strand
CCTATGTAGTATCACTGGATGCATTAGGCTTATAGACTTCATGCAATCGCAAGCTTAGCACATACGACCATACCTACAAGAATACACGGGATCCCGTCCGCTCTCCCCTAGTTAAACTTGTAAGGGGCAGATTAGTAGTTGGGTCGGTGACGACCAGCGAATACCGGCTGTTGTATGTTTTTGCCGCTCACGGCGAATTCTTTTTGCTCTTGATGCCGGGCCAAACCAACTCTATACTCAAACTGAGCTCTTGCAAAATTTACGGCTTTAATATGGATGTGGTAGAGTGTCAAGGCAACCGACGCTGCGATGAAATGGTATTGCTACTACATTAAGTATGAAACTCGAAGCGTGACGGAAACTATGAACATGAAGACGTGAAAGAAGTGCCCAGTCATTGACACGAGCCATCACTCATTACAAGGTACGAAGTATCAGACATTCGTGGAAATGAAGTCGAGAATGTCATCATAAGTGAAAATGTGTGAGTAGCCAATATTCAGACCATGGCCCGCTCCCGGGACAACTGTAGCGTTGAACGTGGACGCCTTTGGAAAATACTGCGCGGAGGCCTCGATGAGATTAGGAGCTTTGTTGTCAATGGCCGATGTGCCTAGGCAATTCCCGCCGCAAAAGGGAATGTCTTTTTCTGCAGGCAAAGTCAGTGGGTGCGTTCATGAGACACGGCAGTACTTACCTCCGGTGATGATCAGGACGGGGCCTCGGAAAGAATTGGTCAAGCCTGTGCCGGCCCCGACCGTCAGGATCTCTCCAGGCGTCACAGGTTGGCCGGTTTGGGCTGCAACATCCAGCACTCGAGGATCGAAATCACCCTCGGCGAAGAAGTCGATGTGTACGCCGATGCTTGACTTGGGCGCAAGGTATCCTGCTGGGTACTTCGTCGCCAGGACAGGGTTCTCGGCAACGGGAACGAAATTGGAGCCCAATGCGAAGCCGCTGAGATAATTAGGCACTTGGCTGAAGCCGGTGAGGACAATTCCGGAGCTCAAATCAGGACTTTCGTTGACAAGGTTGTAGGTGATGACGGAGCCAAAGGAGTGACCGACGTGGACAATGTCCGGGTAAGTGGCCTCAATGCCATTTATCTTACCGCCGGTGACGAGGCTTGTAAGCTCTTTGAGAGCGGCAATCTCGAGAAACACCTGTATTTCGGAAACAGGGTCGCCATGGGAAGAGCTGCCGATACCAAGTCGATCCCAGGAGAATGTCGAGTAGCCGGCGTCGTCTACGGCGCGGTCGACGTAGCTGTAGTTGTAATTGTTGTAGGAAAAGTCCCAGTAGCTCCTATCGAAGCCGATTCCATGGGTCAGAATCTGGAGAACCCTGCCGGGGCCATCGTCCGGTTCGCAGTAGGTGGCCGCAATATCATAGTCGCCTTTGCATGTGGTGTACTGCTCAAGTCAGAAGAGTTTTGCGCACAGGGAGGCGGATTGACCCACACCCTCTGTCACTTTGTCAGTGTAGTTGAAGCCTTGGCGGGCAATGTTGAGGAAAAAGTTTGTGGCTTCAACCTCGGTCAAAGGCGGCTTGATACCGAAAACAGCATTGCGAGACGAGATGGAGATGGGGACCGTGATGTTGTGGCACCTGCGGGCAACGGCAGCCGTGGCCAGGGCGAGGATGACGCTGGGCTTGAGCATGGCTGGCTGGCAATCCAGTGGAAATAAGGGATGAGTCAAGCTGTAATGATACCTGCAGAAAAAGAATGGATTTTTCAGCCCGGCAATGACCAAGGGAAGATGGGGGTTGTTCGAACGGGCCGCATGGCAATTATATTGATGCAGACTGACATCTGCGCAGGAGCCTCCTGTGTCATCTCACCTCTTTCCTGATGCCCACGGGGCTCTCGGGCAACCCAAGAAACAAGCAAGCCTCATGGAGCCTGGTGCAGAGGCGGACCTGCAGCGATCCGCCGTGCATGCGTAGGGGCGAGGCGCCAAACATGCCGGCCGTGACGGCGCCCTGAGCTTCTAGCGGGAGGAGGATTTTGTTCGCTGCAGCAATCGGCGCCATGGGACGAGGCTAGCTCGGGTTTCGAGCCAAAAGTATTTGGAAGAGCGTTAGGAATGGTAAAAATGTGCTATGTCATGGATATTCGGGCAGAAGGACGGGAAGTCTGGATTAGCGCGCCACGATCCCAGGGATTTGTGATCCATCGCAAGCGTGAGATGGCATTCGGCTTGAGAAAGGCCGGCGAATGTGCAAAAGGCGAGTAAGCCTGAATGGATGGGTTTAGTCTTTCTCGGTATTCATGAGCCGGCCGGAGCGGTCAATGACAATGGTCGCGGCGCATGTCTCAGGCTCGGCCTTGGGTCCGAAAGTAATTATGAAGCGCCGTTGCTGGACGCGCTTTAGCGCTGCCTATCCATGACCTGCACCACCTGGTTCTGCGTGATTGAAGCGGTAGCAAAAGCAACGGTAGCCCTAGAGCTCACTTCCATGCTCCTCTCATCCTGATCGCTGGGAAGCCCGGTGGAAGATGCCGCAGTTTGGGGGCTATTGCCAGTCCTCATGAAATCATGCAGGCAGTAGTGGTTGATCTCCCGTGCTCGGTCCAACTTTGTTGCAGAGGATAACAGCCGTTGTCCCGCCGACAAGGTCTGCAGCTGTACGGATACGGTGGATGAGATTTATGTCTGTAATGTAATGCAGAATAAGGAACAGCGGTGCAGCCGCCGTTGAACCGAGACACGACGCAAGACAAAGTGAGACTCGGTGAGGCCATGAGACGAGGTCGGCTATTCGCAACGGCTACCTATTCTAGTTTTCTCCCAAGTAAGGACTAAAAATCAGTTTGTGTGGGAGGATTCTTTTCGCGATGACCAAGGCATGATTTGGAATTCTCTGGTTTAAACAACTCGTGTAAGTGCTACGTAGTCCCCTGCTGATTCGGGCCCCGGTACCGATCCCGATGCTAGCCCGTCTCCCCGCATTATCCCCGCGACGTTCGTCCCAAAGGGGCCACGGACAAGGGCCCAGACGACATGGATCCCACCCAGGCCCAGGCGGCAAATTGTCGCATCATCGATGTCGCCATCAGCCTCCCTTCATCTTTCCTCCTCGCGCGCGCGATTCCCCTCCCGCAAGCGCAAACCGCCCCCGTCATGTGAGTGGCTTGCGAAACCATGGCCATCGCTGATACTGAACAAGGTCCGCCCACCAGCCATGTCTCCGACGTCAAGGCGTGGTCGCGTCTGCTGCACGCGCACCACCGCCCGCTGCTGACCCACGTGAATGGGGACACGACCTGGCTGCTCCACCTCCCGTATCCTGCCTCGGTCGCGCCGCCGCGGGGCCGGACGCACTTCAACATCCTGCTGGACCCGTGGCTGCAGGGTCCCCAGAGTGACGTAGCCTGGTGGTTCAGCACCCAGTGGCACGTCGTGGCCCCCAGCGTCTCGACCATTGCAGACCTCAACGATGTCTTGAGGCAGGCCGAAACTCGTGGCTTGGCGCCCGGCGTGGCGCAACACGACGGCTCCTACATCGATGCCGTCGCCATCTCGCACGAGTTTACGGACCATTGTCACCGGGCCACCCTGGAGGAGCTCCCCCGGGAAACCCCCCTGTTCGCGACAGACGTTGCTGCAGGGCTGATACGCAGCTGGGGCCATTTTGAAAAGGTCATGACCATCCCAGCGCTGCCGGCCGGCGTGCCATGGTCCAGGTTACCAATCGGCCCGCTGCCCGCGTGGATTGGCATCGGGACCGTCACCACCGAGGGCGACGCCTTATACTACCACTCGGCCGTGCTCATCGCCTTTGACATCAACCACCGACCTGGCGCCAGCGCCAGCGACACTGCCGAGGCCGTCATCTACACCCCGCACGGCATCAAGAGCCAGGACCTCGTGGGCGTGCAGTCGTCCGGCGTGAAGCCCCTGGCCCTCCTTCACGGCCTGCACGACGTGCGCATCTGGATGACGAAGCAGCTGAATCTGGGTGCCCTCAATGGTATCAGGGCTGTCGGCACAAGCGGCGCCAAGTACTGGATCGCGACGCACGATGAGATCAAAACTGGCGGGGGGTTCATTGCTCCGCTGCTTCAGAGGACCCAGTATACGCTCAAGGAGGCTGTAGCGCATGAGCACGAGCGGTTGCGAGAGGTTGGGAAAGCGCCCAAGTACGAATATCTGGAGCTTGGGTCCGGAGATGTTGTTGTTCTCGATTAAGCAATGCATAAGATGATACTGATTCAATAGAAGTACAAAGTAGTTGTCTATATATCCGTGCCCCCCCTATATAGTTGCAACGGTATCAATCCTGATCTACATCCAACAACTCATGTTGCAGCTGTGAAGCCATGCCCACGGCGGCGAACCCTCCCATATGCATCGCCTGCAGGGCGTTCCTCATGACTGTTGCGTTATCTCCGGCGGCAAAGCAGCCCTTGACGCTCGTCTCGTTGAAGGGTGGCGATACCTGGATCTCACCCGAAGGTTGCAGCTCGAGATTGAGCTGCTCGGCAAAGGGCGCCGTCTGCTCAACCGCCGGGTGGCTCGCGACGAAGCCCTCGATGCGGGTGGTGCCGTCCTCCAAGGTGACCTCGACTTGCGGGCCTTCGCCTACCAGGGCGAATCTCGCAACTTTTCGACTCTCCACGCGGATCCTGGGGCTCTTGAAGGACGCCGTGACCGACTCGTCGAGTTCGGCGTTGCCGTTGGTGTAAACGGTCACAGACTTGGCCAGGCGGGCTGCCATGAGGGTAATGTGCTCAATCATTTGTTGATTTGTAACGAGGCCAGTGGCCAGCGCACCCACTGATTCGGCACCACGCTCCTCGTAGCCATGACAGAAGAGACAGTGAAAGCTAGGCAAATGTCAGTCTGAGCATGCAGGCTGGATCTTCAGGAACTTACATGCCACGCCCCCAGCACGCTGAGTAGCCCTCAATCTCCTTCTCGACCATGTCTCGCACGCCGGTCGCCAGTCCGAGTTTCCGACCGCGGAACACTTTCCCGTTGCTATTCTCGGCCTCGAAGAAGCCGTCTTCGGTCTTACGGACCTTTGTGATCTTGGTGTCGCAGAACTCAACCTCCCGGTAGTGCTTGAGCAGGCTCTCGCGGCTCTGGGCCCGGAAGTCGGCCGGTTTGACGTAGTCCAGCGAGGGCGCGCCGTGGATGTACTTGGTCGGGGCGTTGCGGTACACGCTCGAGTCAAAGACGAGCGTTGAGTAGGCCTGGCGGGCGAGGTGCGAGGCCATGGAGAGGCCCGCGGGGCCGCCGCCGATGATGAGAGCGTCGTAGAGCTTGGCAGACATTTCAGACGCTTTATTGGTTATTGGTTGAAATGATGTATGAACTCAGAGCTGAATGTTTTTGTCTTGTTTGTCTATGTCGATGATCTACAACGTCGATTCCATCCGTGCAGACCGACCCTTTATAATCGTGGCCCGGCCGGAGACATCACACACGGCCCCACGCCGGAGCGGGCCCTCGGAGACTTTTGCCATCCGCCCATTGGCCGACAGCCCGACAATAGGAACGTCAGCCAACAAGGTGCTCATTTCGCGACCAACAATGAGCAAAACGGACGAACGCGCAATGAATTGCTAAGCAGTGACTCCGATGTTCGATTACATGGAAGCTTACAATGAGCAGGTTTTGGCCTATGAGATGAACTTTCTTAACCAGATTACGCACACCTCGTCTTTTGGGAAAGGGTATACAAGGAATAAAGGACAACGCGCATTCATCATGTTGTTACGCATACGCGCCGTAATGGAATCAACGTGCACAAAGTGGAAAGGATCAATTTTTATGCCGGCCAATGTTGAATTCTATTCATCAAATAATAAATTATCGCTCTTCCGAAAAATAAAGCTAGAAAGAAAACCCTCTCTTTGAATCCTCCGTGGAACGCCACTGCTATGCCAGCCGAGATTGCAGACGCAACTATTGGACACCACCTGATACAGTAGCATACAGAGCGACGCCCCGTTCGGCGCGGCGCGATGCTCAAGCGCAACTAGGCGCGAGCACCGGCGCCTGCGCGGGACGCGGCGTCGCCGCAAATCATCATACAATCCGTACCCCGCCAACAGAACGCTGAAAATCATACCAGGGTATATGAGGACCAGTCCGTGGGAGGGGACCAGGCGGCGCCGCGGCCGCCTGCTCCCCAGCCTATCCAGGTGTCGAAATCCCGACGGGTCACGGGGGGATTTCCTGGGCGGACCTGCTACGAGTCGTCACCCAGCATGATCCAGGCCTCTGTAGGCGGGTTGGCGGCAGTGTCGTAGACCTCCTGCTGGGAGGGGGTGTCGTCGAACTCGCTCTCGGAAAGGCAGTCGTAGTCCGATAGCGAGTCGTTGATTAGATCAGGAGGCTGGGAGGTGTCGACGTCGTACGACGGCGTCGACGTGGCGAGCTCGTATATTACTCGCAGGGGAACATCGGCGCGAGAGCCGTGCTGGGACTGATGGGAAGCTTCGCCCTCGGTGGAGGGTTCGGCGGCAGAAGGAGACATGAGGTACTGGGCAATGGCGTTGTCGTTGCCCAGGTCCGCGAATGACAGGTCAAGGTGCAGCGGCTCGTCGGAACCCCTGGTCCTGTTTTTCCTCGCCCTCTTCGAAGGGCGGATAGTATAGAGCGTCTCGTCATGCTTGATGCTGTTCAGGTTGAAAGCCTCTGTGCGGCTCTGCTCGTCATCGTCGTAGAGCAGGCCCATGCTGTACAGCTCGGCGACTTGGGCATCCTCGTCGCTGGCGATGGTGTTGACGGCACGTCGCAGCCGGACGTTGCCTTTGGCAGTAGTGGCGTCGCGGAAGGCATCTTCGCGCTCGAGGGAGGGACGTCTCACGAGACGCCCGTGGTCTGATGGCAGGGGAATGTTGGCCTTTGCTAGGTCCCGGCCGCCCTCTTCGTCGTCGAGCCATGCATGCTGACCCCTGCGGCACCTCGACCGTCCAGGCCTGGATGCAACAGGAAGCTCTTGGCGAAGGACCTTTTCCAGCTCGGTGCGCCGGTTCTGGGGCTTTGCACCGGTTCCCGACTCTAGCTTGTCGATGGCAGCAATCTGCTCAAAGAGCGAAGGAGACCGAGGCTGCGATCCATGGTAGAGTTCGGCGTTGCTGGCGTAGCGCTTGGCGGCAGCGCGGATGATGTAGTTGCGGGAACGGCGCGCAGGCTTGTTGCTGCGAACAGGAAAATGTTTATAGTCCGCGGACCCTCCTATGGAAGCACTTAAGACGTCCATGATTCCAAACGGGTTCGTGTGACACTTGTTTATAAGAGACGGGTGATGGATGGGGCCCGGTGGGCGCTGGTGTAAGTGGGCTGAGCCTTGGTGTTTTGGCAAGGGCGCGCGGTCAGCTGGCGTAGATTTGCAAGTTCGAGGGAAGCTGTTCCGCGCAAGGCGTGCGAAGATAAGTGAAGAATGATGGGGAAAGGGAGAGAAAGCAGGATCTCGAGGAGCTGGAGCGAAACATAACATGACCACCGGGGCTTATATGACTGCGAGAGTCCACGCCGGAGCGAGGCGGCGCTGATTGGTCCGATAGGGAGTCATATGGGATAGGTTGTGGCGGCGCATGACCGTGACTCACCATCAGGGGGGTGGGTGGCCCTGGGGTGACCTCGCCAAAGAAACCGCCTGGCTGCTGGGTGGGAGGCCAGAAACGCCTAGAGCGCGCTGAGGACAGCCAGTGGCGCAGCGCCCTCTACAGTGCATGCCGCCTCAGGCTTAGCGCCCCTCGACCCTTTCAGGCCTTTGTTGGGTTAGAGGTTTGATATCACCCGAATGTGCATGGATTGGGCCGTATGCCTGGCCCCAAATATACAGAGAGTTTTGTCATTCTCCCACCATGTCACACAATGCGCTTTGTTCCAAGTTAAGTCATTAATCGGGCCCCCAACAGCAACTGCACTGTACTGTACTTGGGTCCCGTGGGCACTAGTCAAGGGGTGAGACAGCCGGCGACACCCGCGAACAGCCAGTGGGCTCGTCTTCGTTATCGCAAACGGATCGAAAGCGGGCAAAGTGTGCCTACCGAGCCAACCCTCCTTTTTGGAATCATCCGCGAGGAATGCTGGCCATCTCCGGTCCTCGAAGGGGTGCCGTCTCGAGGCAACAGTGATGAGCTGAGCCTTCTTCATCACGAGCTTCTAGAACCCCGGCTCGACTGCCTGAAGCGTCGTTGGCTGGGGCACGAATCATGACGAAGGGCCAGGCACACCGTGCGCGATCCTTACGAGCGAGGGTGACTTGGCCGACTGACACGCTGACGTCGGATCGCCCTGACACTCGTCCCGTCAAGGATGCGAACCGGATTGACGGGAAAGCAACGTCAAATGGCGTTTGATCTTCGCTTAGTCATGGGCCAAGTCCAGGCACAATCATGTGATTGACTAATGACGTCTTCCACCAAATCAAGCAAACTACCCTGTAGCAATGCGTCAGTGACTCGCCCTCAATAAGGTTGGTTGGGAGACGGCTAGCAGAGTCTGTGATGCTTGCTTGAGCAAACATATTGACAAGAATAGGTCACGCTGCAGATCGAGGCTGCTTAATTGTGTTTGGGGTGGTTACATGAGTGACTTGATAAACTGAGCCAATGCCAGCAGTTGTGATGAGAACCTAGCGCGAACACGTCATCCACGAATGGCGATACAACAGGGCGACATACGTCTCGCTCACTGCCGCATCAGAGCTAAGAGCAAGTACCTAAAAGAGCAGAAACGTATCGGAAAAGCACTAATGAATTATGCAATGAGTATTCTACTATTAAAGGATCTTTAAAGTGGGTTAAGAATTATTGAATAATCATGAAGTATATTATGAAAGAATTAAATGGTTTATATTCTTGAATTATGCGAATCCGTTGCCGCTTAACTGTAGATGGAAGGCCACATGTCGATGTCGCGATAACCACGGTTGTCATGCCGCATCACAATACATTTGGCTTCACTGAGCTTCATGCATAAAGCCTCTACGATGTTCTCAGGATATTCTATCAAACTGCGAATATTTGTTCAGTGGATCATCTGATGTCGTGCTATGTCGAGTTCAACTGCCTGATTCCCCAGAGGCTGTACAGTGGGACGACGTTAGTTTCGCTCAACGCTATCATAGGTAGGGCCTACGGGAGCAAGCAATTAAAGCAAAGAAGTACTAAGAATTTATAAGTAAAATATTAAATAAATACTATTTCATTAAAAGATTTTTTCAAAGTATCCTAAAATAATTATTTTATAGATCGATAATTTTGATATGAAAGAATAAAAAGCGGTTTGTTTTGTTGTTGTGCGAAATTATTATCGATCAACTGTAATTCGATACAGAATCGAGACAGACAGTATCATCACCGCTTGCCGCCCTTACCTACTGTCTGGCATGGCTCAACGCCAATAGCGTGGATCAAAGTGTCGGCTTCGGCTGAAGGACCAGAGTGCATGTTTGACGAACTGCGCGTTTATGTTTTGCGTTGGATGCCTCAAGGAACACAAACAGCCTTCGCAATCCATCGAGCCTCTGCACACCCAGAAACTCGGGAACCAAGGCCGCAATCGGCTCGTCCGCCGAGATTAAGTATGAAACGCGCGACGATCCGACAGGCGAGCCGATCTGACGGCTCAACTGCCGCAGCTGCCATCAGAGCGGACGCCCATCACATCATCTCCACGTTTCCCACGACATGCCACGCCAATAAGGGCAGCCGACAGCAAAGAACCCTTGCGCCGGAAGCAGTTCGCATCTTCAAACCCTAGGAAGTGCGTTTTGCAGCGACGCTTGAGATCCATAGCTTGCGGCCGCCAAAGCGAATAGCAAAGCTTGTTTCCGCGAGCCCATGCATGTCGCCATCGATGGCATCGATTGCGACCCCTCCGTCCAGCCAATGGAATGGCCCGGATTTGCACCGGAGCAGCAACTCCCAGGGAATCGTCATGGCACTAGGAGTTCGATACATCATGGCCGACCACGATTTCCCCTCGCTGCCCCTACGGCTTAACGTCCAATCGAGGCGATCAAGATGGAGCAGGACGCTGCGGCAGGGATGGTGACGCTGGGTCCAGTTGAGCATGTGCTCCAGTCGGCCACATAATAAAGACCGGGCACGTCTCTCACGAAGTGTCTTTCGGAGCAAAGTGCTATTGTCACAGCATTGTGAACTGTGAGATTCAAGCATGGCGGAGAAGCGCAGCGACGAACTTGCGGCCACCGCGCCGCCGAAGGACTCGCCGCCAGCAACGGAAAGCCCAACTGCTACAGACCTTGAGCAATTCGATGTAAACGAAAAGGCGTTGCTGCGGAAAATTGATTGGCAACTCCTGCCCGCCGTCGGGATCTTGTACCTGCTGTCATTCTTGGACCGGTCCAATGGTATAACATGAACTTTCAGTGAAGCGCATTCAAACACTTACATGAAGTAGTTGGAAATGCCCGAATTGAGGGTCTTATTGACGATGTACACATGAGTATGTACCTCAATAATCCGTGTCCGAGGGCTCCCGTGTATGGCCACTAACACGACACAGCTGGAAACCAGTATCTGACCGGTCTGACCGTGTATTTCATCGGTTATGTCCTGTTCGAAGTGAGTTTCCGGCTCTTTGGCAGTGTAGAACAAAGCTAAAAGCTTAGATCCCGTGCAACATCATCCTGAAGCGCACTACGCCGAGGTTCTGGCTCCCAACCCTCACCGTCGCCTGGGGCATCGTCGCAACTCTCATGGGACTTGTACACAACTACGCCGGCTTTCTCGCTTCTCGGTTTTTCCTTGGCGTGACTGAATCCGGTTTGTTCCCGGGCGTAGTCTTCTATTTCTCAATGTGGTATAAGCGACGTGAGAGGCAGTATCGCATTTCGCTGTTTTTCAGTGCTGCGTCTCTGGCAGGCGCTTTTGGTGGTATTCTGGCCTACGTAAGTCAGTCGCTTGATTGGAAATGGATAAAAGACTTACAAAAATAGGGAATTGGCCATATGCGAGGAATTGTGTGGGAGAATGGTTGGCGTTGGATCTTCATTCTCGTGAGTCCACGTTGACATGTCGCCGGCTGACTGACTTACATCAAGTAGGAAGGAATTGCAACTGTTGTTATCGCCGTGGCCGCTTACTGGTTCATTCAAAACTACCCAGACACGGCTAAATTCCTATCAGATGTGGAGAGACGCTTTATTCACGCAAGACTCGCTGCGGACAGCGACGCCACTCACGACGAACGCTTCACCTGGGCCAACGTGCTCAGTGCTGTCAAGGACGTCAAGTGCTGGCTGTATGGCTTAGGGTTCCATACCATGAGTCTGCCCCTCTACACTTTCTCCTTGTTCCTGGTGAGTCAGACTCAGCTATTGGCGGTCACGCTCTAACCTTGGCAGCCCTCCATAATCCGCAACCTTGGCTACACGGCAGCCGTTGCCCAGCTACTGACCATCCCTCCGTATGCATTCGCATTCGTCTCGACCATTACCATTGCCATTCTGTCCGAGCGCACAGGGAAGCGCGCCATCTTCATCGGCGGCTCTGCCGCATTCGCCTGCATCGGGTACATTATCCTGCTCGCCAACAAGGACCCCGTCGGACGGCCCGGCGTATCGTACGCAGGCACTTTCTTCGCGGCCGGCGGCATCTACCCAGCCACAGCCCTGGTTCTGTCCTGGCCTGCGATCAATGTTTCGGGCCAGACGAAGCGCGCTGTCGGCAATGCCATGCAGATCACGATTGGCAACCTCGGTGCGGTTCTGGGAACGCAGCTCTACCGCTCCGGCGACGAGCCCC
This sequence comes from Paramyrothecium roridum, assembly GCA_003012165.1. Lineage (NCBI taxonomy): Eukaryota > Fungi > Ascomycota > Sordariomycetes > Hypocreales > Stachybotryaceae > Paramyrothecium > Paramyrothecium roridum. Next base: position 73,158 of record PXOD01000074.1, on the reverse strand, counting down.
GGTACATTGTCGGGCACTCTTTCGCCTTGGGATACTTGCTGGCCAACATCCTTGTCTGCAGCATCCTGTGGTTCATCCTGAGACGCGAAAACACACGCAAGGCCCAGCTCACGGAGGAGGTCAAGGCGATTGGTCACTTGAAGGACTGGGAGGGCGACACGGACCCTCGATGGCGATTCGAGTACTAGAGGCGTCATTTCGAGGAATGAAATGTGGTCTGAAGTGAGATGAACTCTTTCACAAGTTTATCTATAGAGCAGACCAAACTTAGAAATTTACTTGGATATTCCGATCAATCAGATTGATTTTCAACTAAACCCTTAATGGTGGCCTCATCTACTATTTCTCCAACGCCCACCTGGAATAACATAGTTAATTAGAAATCACGCTAGACCTCTTCACAACCTGACGACTTGTGCATCCATACAATGAACCCCAGATGCAAAGGATGGTTATTTTATTACGTCTTATATACATTCTATGAGGGCCGAAATGATCCTAATAGTCTCAATCGGCGTTCATGTCATGTCCAGACAGCAGTCGTCAGCGCTCTCTTTGATCATCCAGTGCCTGGACCAGGCGTCAGATCGCTACGCATCAGACCAGCGGTTAACGCGAGCGCGAAACCAGCTTGGCCTTGGTGCCATGCGACTAATCAGTGCTCATCATTCGACTGCTGTCTGCTGCTCGCAACCAGGTATCGTGACCTTGATTGTAATCATACCATAACCTAATTAGTCGTCGTTGCATGCGTCAAGTCGTAAAGTAAACTCTTTTCTTGCTTATTTTTAGTTGTTTCGTTGCGCCATCTATTTCTTGCGTCGCGAAGTGCTGGAGACAATCTTTTTCTTCAGATGCTTGGGCATCTTTTCTTTCCGCTTCTCTCGCTTGGCTTCCTTGACAGCCTGCTTGTGTTGCTGAGAAGCGTTAGTAGGCATACACGAGAAGGAGATGTTAGCACTCACCTTCTTCTCGTCCTTGTCCTCGAATCGGCGTCCTCTAGGCCGGCCCTTCTCAAAGTTCTCTTCGTCACCAGACTCGTCGCTGTCAAGTTCAGCTCCCTCGCCCGAGTCCTCCTCAGAAGTGCCCTCTTCGTCTTTCGACTCCTCACCCTCGGCCTTGCCGGCGACAACTTGGTCAGCGAGCAGGTTTTTGTAGACTAGCTGGTCACCCTCGCCCTTGCCGAGCCTCTGGGCGTCCTTCTCGATGTCGTAAACTTGCTCCAGAGTTTGGGGAATGTACTGATTGCGGAACACTTCATTGTCAACCTCTAGCGCGGCTGCGTGTTCCTCGTCGGCAACCGCTAGTCTCGACTCGAATAGCTTTTGAACGGCCTCGGACATGGCAGGCTCCTCGACAGCGCCCTCAGGGACGGTGATGAAGTTGAAAATGGCACGATCGCTCAGCGTGTCAACGCCTTTGCGTCGAAAGAAGTCGCCTATATTCTTGATATCCATTCTCAGGAACTCGAGTGACCGGGGGTGGTCAGGCTCAACACTCTGGGACACATCGATAATGTAGAGCTTGCTCTTGTGGTAGAGAATGTTGTACTCGCTCAAATCGGCGTGAACAAGTCTGCACACCTGGTACATCCGACGCATCAAGCCAAGAAGTTGGACGTATAGGTTCTGCCACTGCTGGTCGACATCGTCGCCGTCCAGGGAAGCATCGCGAAGTCTGGGATAAGCCCAGCCTTTGCGGTCGCCCAGGAAGCCCATCAGCAGAACATGGAGCTTTAGGCTCAGGGGCTCCGGACAAGGAATTCCGGCATTGTATATCCTTCGCAGGTTTCGGAACTCCTTCTCGGCCCACAACTTCACCATCTTCCGGTTGTTGCCCTTGTCGAAGCCACCCTTGAACCGATGCTCTCCGGTAATGTACCTCTCTCGATCCTTGAAGACCAAAATGGCCGTCTTGTACACCTTGATGGCCCGCTGGATGGTCTCGCCGGTACGTTCATCACATGATACAGCGCCGTAGACGTTGGCCTCCTTGCCGGTGCTGATGGCGCCGTGGACCTCGGTGACCAAGCCACGGTTGATCATCTGCAGCAGGATCATGCGGGTACGCTGATCCAAGACCTGCTCGCTGGTGGCACGGTCTGCCTTGTCCTTGTCTTTTTCGGCATCCTGCTTGACGCTGTCGAGACGGATTTTTGCGGCGTGTTTCGACAACGCTGAGACCTGGTCGTCAACACTGGCAAAGGTGTTGGCGGAGGGCTTCTGCTGGTTGGTGCTGCGCAGCACGACGCCTCCAGCGTTGTCTTGCATTTGTCTCTGGCGGTTGTAAGATTTCGTCAGATCTCCCGCATCCGCATTCCACTCGGCCTCGTCGACGTCAAAGTCGCCGTCGTCACCGAGGATGTCGTCGAGGTCATCGTCATTGTCGTCGTCGTCGGGTAGCGGGGCACCTCTGGGCATGCGCACCTCGGGAGGCACCTCGTGGGTTTGCTCGTAGCCTTGGTTGGCTGTGTACTTGAAGGGCGGCTGGTGCGGCGCCGCCGGCGAATCGGTAGCCGGAGTTTCAGACGACATTTTGGTGTGATTGCTGTGGATGGAGAGCTCTGTCGTTGCGAAGACTGTATTTTTTATTGTTGCCCCCCGCGCCGTCGAGGCTTATCTTATCGGGAGAAAAATCCCATCATGCATGACATTTTTCGGTGGTGTGGTGCTTAGCAGGTGAGTCATGGAGGGGTGACTCCCTGGGCAGGTACGCTAAGGCTCAGTTGGGCTGTCCTGCAGGTGCAATGGGGGGGACGGCAGGTGGGAGGGATGTGTCATCCACGCTTTGACTCCAGCTCCAAATTCAGTCCTAATATCACCACCACTCATCTTTCGTCATAATCATATTGGGCTCATTTGCCTCATGAGGAAACCGGATCCTCTGCCTCGGCAAGAATGTGACTCCACGCGGAAAGTGAAGGGTGTTGTCGGCCCGTTCAAAAAGCCCAAACAGAGCATACCATGCCGTGGCCTCGACCCAATCATGGGCGTTCCTGGGTTTGGCATTCGTCAGTGAACCGGTAACCTTATTGTCGATCCGGGTCTTATTGTTCCTATACCAACCTGTCAGGAGCTCGCAAGCCTCCCAAAGGGGCGACATGGAGCTTAAGCGAGAGACATTGGCTTCCGAACGGGCATGTCTCAGTAGGACCTCGAACAAGGGCGACCGCCGCGCCGTAGAATGTGTTCCGTCAAGCTCAACTTCCCGTTGTCGAGCTTTTGAACATTCCTCAAACAGCTTTGGCGGCTTGGCTTGCGACCACAAGCGTTCCAAGGGTTGCGCATCTGGTGATCATGACCTCCCTCAGCTGGGCCAGCTCTCCTCATGAAATGCAATAAGTAGGACCAACAATCACTTAGGTTTCTGATCGTTCTCGCCTCAACTCCAGTTGTCTGTGCAGCGAAGTGAGCCCTGATTGTAACCGCTCTCCCGTCCGTCCAAGACTAGCATTTCATCATGAAGTTCACAATCGCTGCACTCGCTCTTGCGCAATCGCTGCAATGGGCCGACGCTGTGCCAACCTCTGCCGACAAAAAAGGTCCGCTGCATCCGAGAGAGGCTTCTGCTGGCTCATTCAGCCTTCCGCAAGTCGTGAACACGAACTTCCAGCGCCCAGATGGAGCATCCGCTGTGATCAGGGCCCACGCCAAATATGCCGACACTTTGCCTCCTCGATTGTTGAAGGCCGTCCAAATCAATCCGGACCTTCATGAGAAGTTCAAGATGTTCTTGAACCTAGGTAAGACAAGTTCAAGCTTACCGAGAACGCAACCTAATATGCACCAGCCAATGACAATACGTCGGTACCGGCCTACACCACACCGTGGTACGATGCCCAATATGTTGTGCCTGTTCAGATCGGTACGCCCCCACAGACGACGTACTTGAACCTGGACACAGGCTCCTCCGATTTGTAAGATGCCTGACCGCATTGCAGAGCAAGGCTGACAAACCCTAGGTGGAGCTTTTCGACAGACACCTACCCTCTCCAAGTACAAGGCCAGATTCTCTACAGGCCCAATGACTCCAACACTAGCAGGGTGCTAAGTGGCGAGAGCTGGAGCGTTCGCTACGGTGATGGCGCCGGCGCCGGCGGTATTGTCTACAAGGACAGGGTTCAAGTAGGCAGGACCTCTTTCAAGGAACAAGCGGTCCAGGCAGCGATCCAGGTGTCTTACGACATCAGCCGTGACACCTTCTCCTCCGGTATTCTCGGCCTTGCGCAGAGCGGTGCCAACACTGTTCGTCCTACGCGGCAGAAGACGTATATGGACAATATTCGAGACAGCCTGGCGAAACCCCTTTTCACGGCCAATCTGAAGAAGGGCGAAACTGGAAACTACAACTTCGGCTACATTGACAGGAATGAGTACCAGGGCGACATCAAGTACGTCGATCTCGACTTGTCAAGCCCTCTGTGGAAGATTCCGGTGTCAGGTTACAAAATTGGCCGCACAGGTAGGTACGTTGATCTTGCATTCCGTGGCATCGTCGACACGGGGACGACTCTTTTGCTGGTGCCAGATGAGATTGTCAATGCGTACTACGACGGTATCGAGGGCGCCGAGTACGATGACTACCAAGGCATGATCGTATTCCCTTGCGAGACCTCCCTCCCTGATTTTTACTTTGGACTTGGAGCGTTCCGCGGCTTGGTGCCGGGCAATTACATCAACTATGGCCAGGCGAATGACACACACTGCTTTGGGGGCATTCAGACTTCGGAGGGTATTCCGTTCGCTGTGCTTGGAGACATCTTGCTCAAGGCACAATTTGTGGTGTTTGACCTTGGCAACAAGCGGGTTGGGTTTGCAAACAAGAAGACGATTTCTACATAATTTCCTTTCTGGACGGGCACTGGCATTTGTTAGCCACGGTACGTGGGATAGCGATGTTTAAACACATACTGATGATAATGGAGCTATATTCTGATGGGCCTTTTGAATCCTTCCACCTCATGACCCCAGTAGGAACCAACAGGTATAAGTGGTAGATACAGATTGCCCCACCATTACGTCGACAATTAGCGACACCCAAGTTGATAGACATGCACGCTTAGCAATCAGCAGCGCACTTAGTTCGGTCCTGATCTTAAGTCCGCTGAAGTGTAAGTTGAACGTCTGACCTCACTTCACCTTGCTTTAGCATCTGAACCAACTTCCATCAACCATGACATCTAAAATACTGGTGCTAGGAGCCGGCGAACTCGGATTTGCCGTGCTTGAAGCACTCAAAACGCACACCAAAGGCCATGACACAAAGACCTCTGTCCTTCTACGGCAGGCAACACTAGATTCAGCTGCGCCTGAAAAAAAGAAAACAGTACAGAAACTTCGTGCGCTCGGTGTTGGATTTGAAGCCGCCGATGTAGTCGAGGCAGCTGTGTCGGATCTCGCCAACATCTTCCGAAAGTATGACGTCGTTGTCTCGTGCAACGGTATGGGGCTGCCCCCAGGAACGCAGACCAAGCTCACCGAAGCGGCAATCGAAGCCAAAGTTAGGCGGTTTTTCCCATGGCAATTTGGCATGGACTACGACGTGATTGGACAGGGCAGCTCACAGGATCTGTTTGACGAGCAGCTGAAAGTTCGCGCGTTGCTGCGCGGACAGAGCGAGGTGGGCTGGACGATAGTGTCGACGGGACTATTCATGAGCTTCTTATTCCTGGAGGCCTTTGGCGTTGTGGACCTGGCGGCGCGAACGGTGCGAGCCCTGGGTAGCTGGGACAACCGCATCACATTGACCACGCCCGAGGACATTGGTCGGGCAACGGCAGAGGTTGTGCTGGACCCGCAAGATATCGGCAATCAGGTCGTCTACACCGCTGGCGACACGGTTTCCTACGCCGAGGTGGCCGATTTGGTCGAAGGGCGATTCAAAGAGAAGTTCCAGCGAGAGCTATGGGATCTTCAGGTGCTGAAGAAGCAAATGGAGGAGGATCCCAACACCATGGTCAAGTACCGCAATACTTTTGCGCAGGGCAAGGGTGTTGCGTGGGATAAGGAGCGCACCGTCAACCACCAGCGAGGCTTGTCAATGACGGATGTGAAAGCCTATCTCGAAAAGATGGACATTCCGAAGCGAGAGACATCGTGATCTTTGAGAGCCACGGAGCTTGACGAAAGTTTGAATTCTCGGGTCAGGTAGCCTAGACTGGTGCTTTTGAGTGGGCTAGCGGAAACATGAATGGAAATCCATGTGTGAAACTATCGTTGAGGACGACGATGATCCGTCTGGGCTGGGGACCGAGCCAAGTGTGATACTGATACAATTCACAACTCGTCCTGATGCCCTGAGCTGTCCGCAGATGAAGGACGCAAGATGTGAGGGGTATTATCTTCGTCCATTGCCAGAGCCTCGAACATAGCGCAACATGATGACTTGCTGCAAGTCAAACCTTCGAGTCATGGCGAAGACCACTTCCTGTCGCAATTGCATGAACAGTAACCGATAATTGATTGACCAGGACTTGTGATGCATTGTGTAGAGTTCCATGGCGGCGTTGAATTGGCTTGTTGTCTCAGGACAATTTGTCCTAAGGCCAAGTCGTGCCTTCAGGCGGCTCAACGTGAGGAGGAGGCAGGGGTGGTGGGACAGCGGCGTTTTTCTTTTGGTCCTGAACTGCATTGTCCTAATTTTTAGGCCGAATAAGTGCTCCTGTACGAGAACGGTGTTTGGAAAAAAAGGGTATTCAACCTGCTCCAACTGCTCTGCATCTTCATCGGTGGTGGGTGCTGCATTAGCAGGATATTGCAACTCATTCTTCGTATCTTTGCTTCGACACAAGCGCCGACTTTGGTTCTGTCAAAGCGCGAGCCCTTGGAGGCAGTGATGTAGTGTTTTGAACGATATTAGAGTTGTTCGCTTGACGGATTGGACTCGTCGGTAACCTTCCCCCGGCAGGTAAGTGATGTCCACGTCCATGGTGTTGTTCGATCCAACTGCGGGATTTCGGCGGGTCGTGTTAGAGCCCGACCATTGCCAAGACTTCTTCTCGATTATCCTCATTCGGAACATGTCCCTGCTCTGCATCTACTGGTCCGAAGAGACACGACATTGCTGTAGTACATTGCATTAGCACTTCTTCCATCATGGATTACGATGCTTGTCCAGTATCCTGAGATTACTTGCATGAGCTGCAGCCAAATAGCCTGGGGAGATGGACACAGTTGGTCTTTCTTGGCCTTTCTCTAGTATTGGCGTCGATCGCTTCCGGAATCAAGTTGGTGAGCTCTCGAACTCGCTTTTCCTTGAGCCATGACCGTGGTCACGGAAATCCATCAACAGCGGATCTCGGTAATGATGGCTTTAGTGAGTGTTGGCGTATTAGTGGTAGAAGCTGAGGTGCTTGAACCAGTGTTGAGCTTGGTGAAAATCGCGTAGTGGGCACAATGAAGGACGGGTCGGTCAACTGGTGTGGGTTTAGCTATGGTAGGTCGATGTAGATTTATTTAGTACTATCTAGTAGGTATATAAGAGTGTTCAATGAAGAAGTAAAATATAAAATAAATATTCTACGATTAATAAAATTTTAAGATTTTAAAAGAATGATTTAAAGACTTATTAATTATTATATTTTAGAATTCAGGGGTATATATTTATAAATATATTGACATCATATATTTAAACGGCCTATAAAGGTCTTTATTTTTAAAAGCATATATTTCTTAAATTTATAGTTACACCCCTCAAATCAAAATTAGAAAATTAAATATTATTATCCTTTATAAATTGTTACATCTGTAAATAATTCTAATTAAAAGGTGATAAAAATCGGGCAAGTACGCGGTAAAGTAAATATTTATTCAAATACAAAACTTACGCCGCTACCTTTAATGACTTGGCATCTACCGACCTTCGCGACTGGTGCTTCTAAGGCGGTGTGATTCCTTCCGTCTCTTCATTTTCTGTCCTACCCAGAGGCGAGTTCCATTTACGAGCCGCTCCATCTTGCACTTCTTCGTTTTCATCCTTTAGCTTGCGAAGATGGCTCTCACACGACGAGGACAGCTCCCGCCAACGGCGTTCAAATTCACAATGGACCAGGGGCTGCAACAAATTGGAGGATAATATTCATCAACTGTGTATATCTTTCACCCTTTTTGCTTGCTGACAGAACACGGGCTCAGCCAGAGATTATCCGGCGTGTAATCCAACCTTACACCCAACACCCCCAGAATGCGAAATACGAACGAGTCAGACCAAGAGGGCTTCCTACCAGAGGATCTCAGGAAGCGGCCACTAAAAAGTTCCAGCAAAATTCCGAAACATGGTAGGTCAAATGCTACACCGACGAAAACCTGAATTGTTGCAAGCCGGGATACGTGTCGAGGAACGCCATCTCCGAAGGCAATTGAAGCAACCTAACATCGTATGTCGTACTTTGCTGGGGTAAGATGGGCATGTGGGACAGCCGTCTAGCAGTACATGAAGGCATTCACTAAGGTTATGAGGCCATTGGCAGGTCAGCGAAGGGACCACAACCGTGCTGATACACAAGGCAAAGAATATGGAATGTGAGGGAAACAGGTCGTTGAAGCTTGCCTGTATATACTGTCGACAATTCCGACCACTTAGTGCCGAGCTTCGCCAGAAAATCGCCACGCCATCGCTAATTCGTTGGTTGATATAGGAGATTCATGCGGTACAGGAAAACAAGCTCCTGTCTATTACGAATGACTGTCGCTAGACTTCGTATTTCTCCGTCTTTCTCCAACTGATTGGCGGCCAGGTTTCGAAATGCTGCTAGCGACAGACCATGCATTTGTTTGTGGCTGGCGCTGAGGGTCCGTGTTGCGTGAGCAGGCGATGCGGACGACAAGCATCTTCGAAATGGCCGAAGGGAGCACACCGTTTCGCTTCCAATGCCTGGGTGAAGAATGAGCTGCACCACGAAGTCAACACGCCTTCCAAGACAGCGAAATGCAGCAGCTTTCAGTAGCTGAATGATTATTGTTGGAGACCTGGAAACACCCAAAGAGCCATAACATACGATGGGCAATGGAAGGGGTGGATCAGATCACAAGAACAATACGGCCGGAAGATCTGGCTATCGCCTTCTTAATGAAGAGTACAAAGGCCAAGTACAACTTGCAGGTGTTGTACATTGAGGCAAGTTTCACAATGGAGGTCAGGTGCTCATCGATGCAAAGGCGATCGGTTACTGCGGATGTCTCGGCGTGCAAGTCACTGGCTAATGCCGACTGCAACCATTCCCATGACACTGCAGCTGTCGTGCTTTCTTACAGATATTGCTTCGAGAGCGCCTTCACCTCAATACCGGACCTCGTATTGATCTTTGCGTTGTTACCAGCTTACGCTGCATCTGGAATGACGAACTATAAGCGGTGAGAAGTGGTTCGTCGAAGTATAAAGAGGACCTGGCGGCCCAGTCTGGAGAGTTCTTGTTGCTCATCAGCTCAAAGCTTTAACCATCTCCTTCACCTTGAATGCCTTTCGACATAAATACACTTACACGTACACGCATACAAATCTGCAACCAACCGCTCACATGCATGCGTCCGCCATATTCCTGTCCGCCACGACCGCCGCCGCGGCTGTGCTTGTCCGCCAGGACCCGCACGTTGGGAATTTCCGGCTTTTTGGCGCGGCCGGGTGCCTTGATAAGAATCAAGGTGTTTGGACCGTCACACAGAGTGGCGTCACGGCGGACTGCAATGATTTCAGAGGCAATGTTGTAAAGTCTCTGACCAACAACTTCATCGTGGAAGGCTATACCCGTAAGTTTGAACGACACGAATTGCGAATTCTGTGCAAGACCCAGCTGATGAAAGACCACCAGTCTACGCTTTTACTGATAATGCTTGCAACGAGGGACGTACTCCAGTTCCAGCGGGAGCTTGCACCGATGGTGACTGGGTGAGGTGGAGAATCGAGCGCAATGCATGAAGGGCGTGCTGATGTGCCGCTATGCCTCGGGCCAATTGTTTTCCTTGATGAATGAGTGTTAGATGATGTTCGAGGCCTCGTAACGAATAAGAATTGAAGTATCTAGTAATCTGTGCATTAAGCTTGACCGGTGGTTGCATTCAAATTCATCATCGCCCAAGGTTTCGCCCGTGAAAAGTGGGCGTTAGAGTCCTGCCGGGGCATCATGTGCACGGCTTCGACTACAGCACATATGGATTGCTTCAGCACGCTGGGCCTCTTTTCGAGTGAAGTGCTCGGCTTTCCCAGTGACGGGTCCCCGAGAATAGGTTGGGACCATGTTTGACGCTCCAAGCCAAAGACTGCATAACTCGGTCTTCAATTCCGTGATAGAAATGGTGAATCAACCTTAGCTCGACGTCGGATGGCTCCCAGTTGTGTCGAGGCCTGAGGGACAGTGATAATGGCGAGCGGCAGCTTCACCACCGCGGTTTCATTCATGTCGACAACGTCCCAATCGTAGCAATCAAAAGCCAAGGGAGTGGTCGCCTGCGCCTCAGTTTTTGATCTTTGCTGAAAGCGGCATCTACTTCCCTTTTGGCAACCATGATGTAATTGAGTCCGCTCGCCCGCCAATTTCTGTAAGTACCTGTAATATGTCGGCAGGTGCTACCCGATGACCACTTCATGTTTCTACCTGCACCATTGCTCTGCAAAAATCCTTGATAAGGCATACGCATGTTTCCTTCGCCGACAACATCAAGATCAAATCTTCAGAACGTGGCCATGGTTTTTGAAATTCTATCAAGTCCCGACCCGCCTGTCTCGGAGGTCGAGTCCGGACTTTTCGTCGGAGACATTGCTAGCTCTCTCAGCGCCGACACGCTTGAGAGCAACAAGATCACTGCCATCGTCTCTCTCGCCGACCATCCAGCGCCAGAATGGAGCAGCTCGGATATCCGCGCCCTGGTGCCCGCCGACCGGCACCTCTTTGTCCACTGCCACGACAGCTCGACGCAGGACCTGCTCGCGCGGCTGCCCGAGATATGCGACTTCATCGAAAGCATGCGGCACAACAGCAGCGGCAGTGTCCTGGTCCACTGCACCCGCGGCGTGTCGCGGTCGCCGGCCATCGTCGCTGCGTACCTCATGCGCAAGCACCGGCAGTCCGCGGATCGCGCCATTGCCGCGATTGAGCGGGTGCGACGGGTCCGCCCAAGCCCCAACTTCCTCGCCCAGCTCTACGTCTGGGACGAAGTGCAGTACGACTGCTGGGAGGAGGCCAACAGAGCGATCCCAAAGCTGCCGTATCTAAAGTATATGAAGAAGAGGGCAGAAACGCTGCAGGCAGAGGGCTCCTCAGCAGCAATGGATGCGCCGATCGCTGGCCTCTAGCGCACCCGTCTCGCCATCAGGATGACGCACTAAGACGGGGAGGACCCTTGGACGAATCTCCAGCGCAAGTCTGCCACCCGCAAAGCTTATTGTGCGGCGCCAATCACCACATCAGACCTCGAAATGGCCGCTCTTGAACCTGGGCTTGTCTCGAAAAGCACGGTCGCGCTCCAGGTTACGCCTCGAAACTCCAGCACAGTCCATCTCGTCACCCTGGCTGCAACCCCTAACGTCAGAACCCCGTCCCAGCCTTGGCGGCTCCACGGCGCTCCCATTGGCCCGCCGTCCCTGGTGCGCCCCGATTTGGCAGCAGCCCGGGGTCGCGCTGAGACGCATCGTGTGTGATGGCGGTCCGATCGACACAAAGGCGCGGCTACCCCTTGCGACAGGCGAGGCCGCACCTGAGGTCGGCCTAGGACGAAACTAGCACTTCTTTGTCCTAAAGCTGCTCGAGTTTCAACATTAGACGGGAGCAAAGCCCAACTTTGATACGACTGTTGTCTTTTCTCTCTTTCTTTCTTCTTTTCATTCTCGTCGAGCGCATTCATTGCTTCGCTTCGCTTTGCCTTCTCTACACTCGCCGGGCGAGCTTTCCACTCCTTGCTGGTCAAATTTTAATCACACGATTCGACGACAACTTTCGATACACGACTCTCCCTTTTTATTTCATCACCTCCTTCAAAAATTGTAAATCTCCATAAAAAAGAACAACTTCAACCGCAACCATGGGTGCCAACCTCTCCACCTTTGTCATCCCCGATATGTCGGCGGTCGTCCTCAGCGCCCCGGATGCCACAGCCGATCTGATCCTCGTTGGCATGTGGGCAGGCGTGCTCTACATGTGCGCCATGATTTTCAGCACCTGCGCTCTGATTGACCGTTGGAGAGGACCGCTGGACAAAATACAAACAGAGCCGAGCAATGTGCTTGCGGCATTCATATTATCGACTGCTTGGCCGCTCGTCATGCTGTACATCATGATGTCGAGCGGCTAGCTTGGGGGACGTTGGGGAAATCAGACGGTAATCAAGGTTGAGATGGGCGGGATATGGATCACGGCTGGCGTTTTATGACAATGCAAGACAGGCATTGCTATCAGGTTCAATTAATGATACGCGCTACCATGATGTATACAACTCCCACGTGAAATCTACCCAATCAACGTGTTCCGCCGGCTCCTGTCAGGGCGAACGTCCTTGCGACCGATGATGGATTCGAGCGCCTGCTGCAGTGCCTTGGGATCATATCTGACACTACCCGTCCGCTCATTCCTAGGGCCGTAAAGCCTCGTTGCATCAATGCCTAGACTGGCGAATAGCTGTTTGTCCACCTTTGGTGCGTTTGTGCCCTCCACGTAGAGCACGTGCGTGACATACTGAGAATATTCCCGTTCGCTAGGACGAGGGAGGCCACGAGAGTCTGCACAGGCTCTGGCTATGGCGGCAACAAAATCCAGCCCAGAGAATGGGTTTGTTGACGGACCCGTTTCACGGTCGAGCGTACCGTTGAGTAGAAGAATCTTGTTCCGTATTGAAGGGCTTGCAATGGCGTCTCCGACCCCTTTCAACACGAGATTTGGTATCAACGACGTAAACAATGACCCAATACTGTAAACTACGTTGTTGGCATTGCGCATCGCCTCGAGAATACGAGGATTGGCCGGTATTCTAATCTCCTGGCCGTACGGATTGATATACCAGATTCGGTCAATCCGAGCAGGCAAATCCTCTTCTTCATCTTTGGAGAAGGCAATGGCTGGTCGCCTTAACGCGGGTAGTGACCCGGGCAGGTTGGCATCCTCGACCTTGTCATGCTCCTCGGTGTCGACTGGTTCCGGTACAGGAGTATACACGCCAGCTCCTGTCCCAGGGACTGCAGCGGTTGGCACGCTTGGATGGGAAATGTCGTTTTGGCCAGTGATGACGGTGCCGTCAGTCAATCCCGCAGCGATGTGGTGAGCAAAGTTGGTGTTGAGGGCTGGCAGCACGGCGATGCGGTCCGGGACGGCACAGACGGAGCTCAGCAGATAGATGGCAGCCTCAAAACTTCCCGTGAACAGGCGGGCGCCGGTGAGAAAGAGGTTTCCGATGCTGGAGCCAGAAAAGTCGAAGCGACTGCTAGGTCGCATGCGCTTGACCACCTCGAGGTTGAAGCTATTCAGGAACGACCTGATGAGCTCGCGCTTGGGGGATGAGATGTCGTCCCATAGTGGATGGGAGGCTTCTAGAATGTCGAACCACTCGGAGCGGGCCACGTTGTAGACCTTGGGCAATCTGTGATTGAAGAGATGCTTGATGGCTATCGTCTCTGGATCGCCATTATCAGGAATGAGACGTACGAGGCGAGACCGCACGTCACCAATGCCTGCAAAGGTCAGATCAAGTCAAGGTGCTTAGGAAGCCAATTACCTGGTCCACCAAAAACTCGAATAATTTCGCTCGTGCTGCCACCATTGTCCGAAATGGGAATGACGTAGCTGAGGGAGCAATGGTTGGCCTCGCGAACATGCTCAAAGACATCGACAAGGTTGTTGGCCGCACTCCCCCCGGAGAAGACCACGATGCCCGCTTGTCTGCCGGAGCCGGGGCCGGGGCCCGAAACCGTGGAGAGCGTGGGCTGGACTTCACTGGTAGACACTAACAGGCCCGGCCCTTGGCCTGCCGAGTGACCGGCGTCGCGAGGCTGCTGCAGGGTTTCATGCTCAAGGCTCGAATTGCTCTGAGCCATTGCCGTCAATCAGGATATGCATGGTGCAGTGGGCAGGTGGAGCGGGCTTCTAGCGGAAGCTTCTTAAGGCTGGTGAGGCCGTGCGGACAGGCTGGCCAATTGGTGCCTGGGCTTGCCGCTACCGTGGCCGTTTGGTGAAGATGTGTGGCCGGATGGATTGAGCGTGGCACACAGCAAGCATTTGGAGCTAGGACGTCAACCTGGAAAAGGAAAAAGAAAAAAAAAAGTGGATGCGTGAACTCGACAAGTTCATCACGGCGCGACGATGGCTTGAAAGCATGAATCTGGGACGGAGATTTCGTTCCTGGTTGAAATTGAGCTGGGTAGATGTACCTGGCTTGGCAATGGCAGGAGCCCACTGTGCTACAGTACGGAGTACATGGCACTGCACTACCGAAAGTGAAGCTGCATCAGATCCGATGAGTCAGCGGTTACTCCTCGATTGTTTCCTTCTTGTCCCCGTCGGCTGCGACCTCGATCTCCACCGTCGTCAAACCTTTTCCGTCGACCAAAAACTGACGGGCTCGTGACATAATGTCTCCCGCAGGCGCGCATGAAGCCGTAATGGATCCTTTGAATAAAGCATGCCGACTAGTCAATCCCCTCTTCAAAACAACCTTCGGACGATCAGTGCGCCTCGTCGCTTTGAATGACATTGAAATCACGAAGCACGTTGTTCCGAATCCAGTAACTCCTAAGCCCGCGATGCTGCATCGCAAGGTGTGCGCCCGGGGACCCGCTCCGGCTGGCCTAGGCATGTCTCATTCACAAACAGCCTTGTTTTAATACTGGGGACCGGGCATCACGCACACGGTTGTTGACTGACCATGCAGGGAGGAGTTGAACAGCAATCGAACAAACAGCTCGAACCCGAGTTATCGCACTCTCGTTTTGCCGTCCCTGAAAAGACCCTAGCCTTCGGCCCAACTTGTTCCCACCATCTTAAGAGAACGCCATGGCTCTCCCCCAATGAGGATCCCTGCTCGCCAAGATGCCCCACGCTTCATGATCTTTACGTCAGATGGGGGCCGCTGCCATGTGCCAGAGCGCTTCATCGGTCCATCGACCTTGTGGCAATGCCGAGTCCCACTTACAAATCCAAAATTCCTGATGCCCAGCACCTTAATAGATTGCATGGTCAATTGGTAATCAGTGGAGAAGCGGCATTTCTCCTCGTGCTATATCAACACATTGGTCGCCGGTCCCAGGCCATAGCTTGCCTATATGTCAATCGCATTCTGCACTATTCTCCACGACCACATACCCCCCTGTTCCACAGCTCACTTCCGTCTTCATCTTCAAAATGTCGCAGGAGATCCCCAAGACCACCAAGCAATGGAACGTTGTTGGCAAGGACGGCTTCGATTCGCTCAAGTTTTCTGAGCAGCCTACTCCCGAATGTGGTGATAGCCAGGTTCTCGTCAAGCGTGAGTGACGTCGTTTCAATCTTGGAAAGAAGAGGCTAACAATATTGCAGTGCACGCAGCCTCTCTCAACGTGAGCCTTCACCGGCATCTCGTGAATGAGCAACCACTGACTTTTCTGGCATAGTATCGTGATCTCGTTATTCCCAAGGGCCAGTACCCATTTGGTATCATTGACGATGTTATCCCTGGCTCCGACGGTGCAGGCACCGTTATCGCCGTCGGTAAGGACGTGCAACGCTTCAAGGCCGGCGACAAAGTCGTCACCGTTTTCCACCAGCATTATGTCGGTGGCACTCTCCAGGCCGAGTACGCCAACGCCTCGCTCGGTGGTTCCGCCCATGGTACCCTCCGTACTGTTGGCGTCTTCCACGAGAACGGCCTCGTTCACATGCCCTCCTCCCTCAACTTCCGTGAGGCTTCCACCCTGAGTTGCGCCGGTCTCACTGCCTGGAACGCTCTCTTCGGCCTAAGTGACCGCAAGCTTGCTCCTGGCCAATGGGTTCTCACCCAGGGCACCGGCGGTGTCAGCATCTTCGCCGTTCAGTTTGCCAAGGCGGCTGGCGCCAGGGTCATTGCTACCACTTCCTCCAACGAGAAGGCTAAGCTCCTGGAAAAGCTCGGTGCCGACCACATCATTAACTACCGCGACGAGGCCGAGTGGGGAGCCAAGGCTAAGGAGCTGACCGGTGGTGTCGGTATCGATCACATCCTCGAGGTCGCCGGTCCCAAGTCTATGAAGCAGAGCTTGGCCGCCATCCGCCCCGACGGCGTCATCAGCATCATCGGCTTCGTCGGTGGATTTGTCCAGGATCAGCCTGGCTTCCTGGACTGCCTTACCAACATGTGTATTGCTCGTGGTATTTTTGTCGGCAGCCGTGTTCAGATGGAGGACATGTGCCGCGCCATTGATGCCAACCCCGACGCTCTGCGCCCCGTCGTCGACCCTAAGACGTTTAGCCTGGAGCAGCTGAAGGATGCGTATGAGTACCAGTGGTCTGGAAAGCACCAGGCCAAGATTGTTGTTGATATTGAATAATGGTCATTAGATAGCGGAATAAAAAGCGACTTGTGTTTCCTAGACAAACCAACCCCCATCCGTACTGTTCAGTCTCTCTACAGTTTGACTGTACAAGCACAAGGATCAAAAACGTGCTTTGGCATGCCAACTTGGCATATACAGTCATGCTGCTGGGCTACTGGCCAGGCGGCTACATCTTCATCCATCATTGCTTAACATTTAACTGAGTAATAGGAAAAGTCACTAATTTTAGTTACATGTCTGCTCCGTCTCTTGCTTTGCCTGGCCGAAAGTGTTCGTGGCTGGAGGTGATGAAGGCTCAAGAACTTCATAAGAATATTTCGTTACAAGCACCGAGAACCCCGTCTCCCATTTCGCGTCAACATTGAGCCTGCTTCCATTAAATGAGCAAGGCTGCGGCGCCGGCCAGCAAGCCACCGACAATGCTCATGAGCGACTGCTCCTTGCCAGAAGCGGCATTGACGATAACATGGCCACTAGTCGTCGAATTATTGCCGCCGACACGGTTGTTGGCGCCAGCACCAGGGCTAGACAGTCCAGCGCCGCCTCCAGGCGCACCGGCAGCTCCTTGGGAACCTTGGCTGCCAGATGCTCCTTGAGCTCCACCATAAGGGCCTTGGGCTCCCTGGGATCCTTGAGATCCTTGGGATGCGCCCGATGGGCCTCGAGATCCCTCAGCTCCCTCAGAGCCGCCGAGGGGGCCCTTACCACCTTGGGGCCCTTCGGATGCGTTGGAAGATTCCTTGTCGCCGTGAGCTCCCTGGGACTCACCAGACTCCTTGCCGCCATGAGCTCCATGAGGTTCGCCAGATTCCTTGCCACCCTGAGATCCGTGGGATTCGCCAGATTCATTGCTACCTTGAGATCCATGAGCTTCGTTGGATCCCTTGGATCCTTGGGAGCCTTCACCAGTGATGACCTTGGATCCTTGGGAGCCGCTTTCGCCACCATGATGGTCGTGAGAGCCTTCGGCAGAGTGCTCTAGACCCTCATGCTCCCCAGAAGGCTTAGCATGCTTGTTCTTTTCGCACTCATGGCAAGGAGGCTGAACTGGAGGCTCAACAGGTGGCTCGACGTGCTTCGCCGCTTCACATTTTGGACAAGGTGCCGCCGGGTGAGACTTGTCAAGGTGCTCAGGATCATGCTCCTCAATCTCGTGCTCGTCGTAGTGTGCATGCTCCTTGCCAGTCTTTTCTTTGTCCTCGTGCTCCTTGATTTCCGAATCCTCGCCGGTATGGTCCTTGTCCTTAGGGCCCTTGCCTTCGTGGCCTGCTTCGGCATGGTCTTTGCCCTCGGCATCCTTCTCGTCCTGGAATTTGCCCTTGTGGTCCTTGCCGTCCTGCTCGTCTTCGTTCTCCTTGCCACCCTTGCGGCCGCCCCCTCGCTGTTCACCATCGTGGCTCTCATCGTCCTTTTCTCCCTTTCCACCCCATGGGCCCTTGCCCTTCTCGTTTCCTTCTTTTTCGCCATCTTCGTTGCCGTTCCACGGGCCTTTGCCGCCTCTTCCAGGTGTTCTGTTGGGACCCCATGGTCTAGTTGACGTGGCTTCTGGCAGTGGGAACCCTCCGAATCCAAAGATGGGCGATTCGGTCGGGTCACCCCGTCCCTGGCAGACCATGCCCTTGGGGCAGCAGAAGTGGCCACCACCAGCAACAGGGGTGCAATTAGCAGTGGCAGGGCACGCAAAGGCACCGCCGGGGCAGCATGTCCAGTCAAGATTGATGCAAGTGGGTCCACACTGCTTCTGGTTGCGCGATGCACAATCGCTTCCTGGAAGCTGGCGTTCGGCAAGAGAAGGATTGGTGGCGGCAAGAGTGAGCCTTGCCAGAGTGGCAAGGATCAAGGCGTGAGTAAGTTTATTCATTGCAGATTAGCGATCGTGGTTGTACAAATGAGTGTAATGAAAGGCAGGTTGCCTCTTCTGGATGAGAACGTGTAACGAGTGAGATGCTTAGCAAGAATCGACCAAGAGGAAATGGTCTGGATCTTGATATTTAATCTGATGTACCGGCGATGGTCCGTCGCGTTTTTCGGGGGCCTGAGACATGTAGTTGGCAGTCTACATTCCAACTTCACACGCCACTTGTCGTCGCCAGGCCATCTCCGAATACTGAACAGCAGTCCTAGAGTGAAGCAAGACATGCGCCATCCCTAACAAGTAGGCGCTACATGCTTGGGGTCGGCATGCCTGGTCAATGGTTGCGTCTATTCGGCGGCGTCAATGTTGCCCGAAAGGCTCTGGATTGGGGTTTCAACGGCCACAAGCCAGAAGTGGGCGAGAAAGAGGTTATAATGCGCTCAAATGAGCTAACCAGCCCAGTGCGTACTGGCCATTGACGGAAGCCGTATGTTCACAGCCGTGCGAATCGAGAGACAGCGCGCAGTTGTATCGTGCAATGTTGTGCAGGCTGCCTTGTGTAAGCGGAGGAGCCATCAATCGCCGCTCCTGTCGACGGGTAGAAGGTGGCTTGGTTGTGGATTGAGGCTGGTCTCACATTAGTACAGCACGTCCGCGCCAGGTATGGGACTGCGCAGTCTGGACAAACGAATACTCCGGCAGACCCAACCATGTGCGAGTGCTTTCATGCCTCTGTTGCTGAATGGCGGTGTATTTTGTGTGGAGGAAAAATATGGCAGAAAGATGGAATGCTGCCTGCCTGCGTCCCTTCCGACTTTCAACGCGTTTGCATTCCCGCGGATTGGAAGGTCCAACCACTTGCACGTGCCACGGATACGGTGCTGGAATCCCGACTGAACTACCGACAGTCACCCGTCATTCTCGTGTAATTTTTCAGCCCTTTCCAGGATGATACTATTGACACCATCGTCAGTTGGATGCCCTTTACCAGCTTGACCTCGTGCCGGCTAAATTTGCTGCGAAGCCATAGTCCTCGTCTACCCACGATACATTCCAGATCTGTGACTTCCGGCCTGATGTATTGATATTCGCTGCATTACCGATCAATTATAGGTCCATCTATCTCAGACTAACGCGACATTATGCGGCAGCTTCAATCGTCTGCTGATGTCACCGAATCAGCAGTCGAAGCTGAGCCTCATGTGACGCAGTAAGGCAAGGCCCAGCTGGCGCACACCGACCGAGCGATGCCCTCCCGATCTCAACCTCCTAGCGGTGGAGGGCCCTGATGGACCTGAGTTATTCGAGAAACTCAAGATATGGCCGAAGAAACGTCTTTAAAGAACGTTGTGATCCTCTATCCAGAGGCCCGCAGAATCTACGCACGTGGCGATCAAAAATGTATGACAGCCGCCTTTTCGATGATCGGCTCAGCTGTTTCGGAAAACTGGTACTATGAACATATATTGAAAGCGTACCGCGATGCTTCGGGCAAAGCGCCACCTGACAAACCGATGTGGTGCGAGCTCATAAAGACTTCCGATGAGGAACTACGTGAACGCGGCGAAAAGTTGGAGTGGCGCATGTCGTTCGGGAGGTCTGAGTGAGATGTGCAGCCGTATTTGCTGTCATTTTCGACCCTGGTTGGAGAGCTACATATAAATCGGTACACTGATGACCTGTGGAAGCTCAACTCCTGGTGTGTAAGTTGATTCTTCTCAACCCTTTGGTAAGTTGCTAACATCCTAGGAGGTGATAGGTCGCGCCAGTGTCTTTGACGATAGGCTCAGTGAGCAAGTGAAACATGTCGGCCGCAGCCTCTTCCGAAAGTCTCAACATCACATCACATCAAGGCACAAGAAGGATGAGCGCGAATACATGAACCTATTTGTGATGGCGGGGCACTTTGTCAACATTCAATGAACACAGAATCAATGAAACTATGAATTATAAACTGGGAGTCTCGAATGTTATTGTACTTGTGAATAGATCCCGCCGTTATGCTGACCTACGGAGCCTTCACGGGATTATGCAAATGACAGCAGAGCAGCAGCAACGGCTACAACCATTGCGACGTTGCCGCCTGTACTGCCTTTGATAGCTCCGGATCGAGGGGGTGGTGTCGTGGCAGCAGCACCACTACCCGTGCTCGTAGCCTCCGGCTCACTGCCGGGTGGGTAGGTAGGCTCTGGTACACCCGGAGGACAGTGCCAGTGGTCGTCGTGTGCCTCGCATGCCTCGCCTCCGCTGCCGTTGTCGCCGTCAGAGTCAGCTGGAGGAGGGTTGCTAGGCTCTTCAACGCCCGGTGGGCAATGCCAGTGATCTCCATGGGGCTCGCACTCTCCAGAAGGTGCCGATTCAACGGGTTCAGAACCGGAAGGAGGGGAAGTGGGCTCAGGAACACCGGGAGGGCAGTGCCAGTGGTCACCGTGAGGCTCACATTCGCCTCTTGTTACACTGATCAAGGTTGTGGGCTCTGGGCCATGGCCTGCAGGTGGAGTAGTAGGCTCAGGGACGCCAGGTGGGCAGTGCCAATGGTCGCCGTGCGGCTCACACTCGCCACTGTCGCCGTCACCGCCCGTGGGCTCAGGCTCGTTGCCGGATGGAGGGTTGGTAGGCTCAGGGACGCCAGGAGGGCAGTGCCAGTGATCACCATGTGGCTCGCATTCGCCGGCCCCAGTGCTGGTCGCCGACGGTTCTGGTTCGTGGCCGGGCGGAGGTGAAGTTGGCTCAGGAACGCCTGGGGGACAATGCCAGTGATCGCCATGCGGCTCACATTGACCAGGCTCCGTAGCACTAGCTGAAGGCTCAGGCTCATGGCCGGGCGGCGGGTTGGTAGGCTCAGGAACTCCGGGTGGGCAGTGCCAGTGGTCACCGTGAGGCTCGCATTCGCCGCCTTCGGTGTGACTCTGGGAAGGCTCCGGCCCATGTCCTGGTGGAGGGTTGGTGGGTTCGGGAACTCCTGGAGGACAATGCCAATGATCGTCATGTGGCTCACACTCGCCAGCAGCTGTGCTGGTCGCTGAGGGCTGAGGCTCGTGGCCCGGTGGAGGAGTTGTTGGCTCAGGAACTCCAGGCGGACAGTGCCAATGGTCGTCGTGTGGTTCACACTCACCGGCGCCCGTACTGGTCGCTGAGGGCTCCGGGCCGTGTCCAGGAGGCGGAGTGGTTGGCTCAGGAACCCCTGGTGGGCAATGCCAGTGGTCATCATGGGGCTCACACTGACCTCCCTGGCTGCTAGTAGCGGAGGGTTCAGGCTCGTGTCCAGGCGGTGGCGTCGTAGGCTCAGGCACGCCAGGAGGGCAATGCCAATGGTCGTCGTGTGGCTCACATTCACCAGTGGGCTCAGGAGCGTTTGAATCCGTGGAGGAGGGCTCGCAATGCCCTGTGTTCCGTTAGTTATGGCTCGAAATGACACACGTGCGGTATTGGTTAACGGGGCACTTACAATGGTCACCGTGGGGGCTGCAAATGGAGGCAGTGGGTGAGGGAGGCAGCGCCGTTGTGGTGGGAGGGCAAGAGACACTGGTGACTGGGGCCGAAATCACTTGAAATCCAGCACTAGAAAGCGCGTGAGAGTCATAGTAGTAGATGGCCGTGAAGGGAACGCCATCGCCACCCGTTCTAAGGGTGCTGTAGTATGGCACTCTGGCACCCGAAAAGGAGACGCCGGAAGTCGAGAAGCGGCTGTTAAGTGACGAGCGGAAGCTGGAGAACTCGGTCACCGTGGTAGCAATTGCGTAGGAAGTGCTTGTGATAGTCCTGGGATAGGAATACATCTGTCAGTTTCAATTGCTTACAGCAGCCATCTCGAGGGTGGTACTCACTGGCACTGAGCCATGGCAGCAGTTGCCTGGCTAGCAATTAGGGCCGCTTCAACCCACGTCTTGAGCGCCATGATGTTTGACAAGCTTGAACGGGCGGGTGCGCTTGTGAACCGTGAAGAAGGGTGCTCCCACAGGAGGAAAAAGGGCTGCTTGCCTTCATATAAGCAACCACTCAATAGCCCTGTCCGTGGACATACCTGTAAATTCAGCTGTTGGTTGGCCTCATCAACCTATCAGCCGCTCGACAAGGCTATCTCCCTGCCTCGCTTTCGTGTGGCGTGGACCGAATATTGGGAGCAGAACAAAGGTGCCAACACAAAGGCCATACACAACACGCACACACACACAGCTCGGTTGCATTGACCGCGAGTAGCCTCATCACCAGCCTAGAGAAGAATGGCGGCGGCGACGCATCCTTGTAATTGAGTACCTCTTTGGCCTGGGCCCGGGATCCTGCATGTCAGTCAGCTCTTGATTCACAGGCATGGCCTCGTGGTGGGCACGCAGTGACTGCAGCAAAGGTCCAGCCGCTCGCTTGGCAACAGCTCGCCCGACGTCCCGCTGACCTGCAGGAGGATGCATTTGACTTGGTAGTCGGGCTAATAGATTATGCTTATTGGAGTCATGTCCTGTGCCAAGCCATTGATTGTGATGAGTGGCAGGGGAGGTTATAGGAAGAGGCCATCAAGGTTCTATCCACAATGGTTGTGCGCCATTTGTGCCTTTGCCTTAGGTAAGACAAAGCAGGTACTGTAGGTAGATACTCAGGCTGGACACAGTAGCAATAGTCCAACCAAGAGGTCATCAGGGTATCGACGAATTCGGCTTCGACAAAGAGCAAATCTAAACATCCCCGCCCCCGTCCCAGTGTTGGTTGCCTCGTGCATGTGAGCCGCATGTCAGATGTCAGGCGCGCGTCAGAGAAGAACTTCAACGGCGCGCGGCTTTCTTACTCAATGTTACCCCGACGAGCCGAACGCCATATCGCATTCCACAGCGACTGGGATATTACAACCGCAACCCTGATGTCCAATCCTTGCTGTTCGTCTGATGCCGCTACAGGATGGTGGCGCTGAGTTTGCATGTCGTGGGATTCTGCAGCAATCATCCGCATGTCGGCTTGTGAATAACTGCCGGCGGGATCAGGCCTCAGACTGCTCAAGTATAAAGCCGTGTGGCTTTCCGCAAAAGAAAATAAATGTCCCCCGTGTCGATAGTTCATCAGCCTTCGTCAAAGAATCAATATCAGACAACTACCCGCTTCCAAACCCCCAATCTTTTCAAAATGGTCAAGATCGCTTCCCTCGTCGTCGCTCTTGCGACCCTGGCCGCTGCTCGCCCCAACAGCATCTTCCGCAGGGACTGCCCCGAGCTCCCCGAGCTTGCTGACCAGTTCGGCTGCGAGATCTGGTCCCTGTCCGAGTGTGAGCTCTGCTGCCCATCCAACCCTGGCAGCTCATGCCACCCCGGCCACGACCAGAACCCTTGCGATCCTGGCCACTCTCAGTACCACTGCGATGGTCACTAAGCTTGAGAAAACGAACCACCTAGGGCAAGCTTCAGAAGTGTAAGCTGGCCCACTGTTACTCCCGTCATTGGTTTGATATTGACTATTGCAACTAGCTAAATCTTCAATCTGCTGGACATGTCCTGTGGAGGTTACAAAGAACGCTGGGATCTGTGCAGTTTTGGTTCGAGATGGATTGCGCCCCAAGTTCCTTTTGATTCTTTCGCTCTTTTCCCCTCGATAGTTTGCAAATAAATTAAGCCTAGACCAAAATTGCAAAAGGCTCCTCCAACAGTGGGGAAACAAGAGTTTCACAATGAAATAGTACATCATGGGCTTGTGATTTAGATGATCCATGTCAACCATACGATATCGAAGCATTGAAATGAAATTCAACAGGCAATATGTGTAGATCACAAAGCCAGAGTGGCCATGTTGGTAAAAAAGAGAAAGTAAAATTATATAAAAAAGAAAAGAAAAGAAAGCTGGCATCCTGTACGTTTCTTAGTAAATCATCAATCACCTCAGAGGAAACAGCATGTTTCAAATTCTCCACAACAGCAATGGAGGAACACATTTGATAATAATATAGACAACTGGTAACATATTTATATCGAAAGAAAGCTGTTACACCTCGTGTACAGGCCATCCGTTTGAAAATTAATCAAATTCTCGTTGTTTTGCTACATTTACAGACTTGGGGTCTCTCCAAGAAAGACCAGTAAATGGTGTTGAAATGTTGGAAATCCCGGGCGTCGCAAAGCGCCAAATATGCAAATCGTTATTGTCTACCTCCTCAAAGAAAATCATTTCTACATGTGGTGTAAATGGAAAACGGTGTTCAGCATACCACACCAAGCTTCTCCAAGAGCCACTTGACCTCATCTATTACAGCAAGTCCTTCCACCTCTGCATCGACCGGTACCACGTCAATCTCATGCACGCCCGGCGCCTCATAAGTTTTCAACTGGCCATCGACCATGGCAGCCCCCATGTAATGGTCCGTCCTCCGCTCTAGTCTTACCACAATGGTGTCGCGACCCGCCTGTAGGTCAACGAAAATGACATCGACCCCAGTCGCGGCGAGGAATACGCGGACTTGTTCCCGGTATTTTTGTCTCAAAGCGGAGCAGCTTATCACAACGGAAGGATAACCCAGCTCCTGCAGCGTCTCTTTAGCATGGCTACAGATGCGCTGCAGCCATGCGGCCCGGTCCTGGTCAGCCAACGCAACTTGACCACGCATCTTCTCGACTGAAGCTTGGGTGTGAAGCGAATCTCCTTCAATGAAAGGCACGCGAAGCCATGAAGAGATGGCAGAGCCAACCATAGACTTTCCAGTACCGCATGGTCCAGCAACAACGATGGCAGTCTTCTTCGCAGGCTGCTGAGCGGATGCCTTCCAGCTATTCGCCGTGAAGTAGCGAACAAAGTTGTCGACCAGGGTTTGGTCTAGCACTGGTGCGTTGGCAAGAGCTGCGGATAGAGAGCATGCTTTGCTCGTGGCAAATCCCTTGGATGGGGCGAACTCCTCCTTGTCGTACTTGGATGCAAAGAAATCCACCAATTTGATGGGGGGGTTTTGTACAGGATCAGGATTGGATGCGCGCAGGCGCCTGATCCATTCTTTTGGCTCGACTTCCTCAAAGGACAGACCAGCACTACGCAATGCCGGCAGAAGGTCATCTGTCCAGCTAAACGTTCTCGGATTGGTAACGTTAGCGAACAAGCTGCCAGCTTCTGACAACGACATATCGATCACAGCTTCCGCAACGGTGTCAACAGGCAGCCAAGAAGGAGTTTCCCTGAGCTTGGGTAATGCCCCCAAGGTTACCGCTGTCTGCATCATCATAGGTACGGCTTCCTGTGCGTTCCAGACGCCGTGTTTCGTATCTCCCACGATTTGTCCTACTCGCAATACTCGGCTGACGACTCCGTTCTCCGCGGCCCTGGCGCAAACATGCTCAGCCACTGACTTTGACTGAGCGTACCCCATGCCTTGTGCCCACTCTAAGGGAGGCGCACACTCTGGGATGGGCACCGTGGTCGCTCGAACGACAGTGCTCACCGAGGAGCAGAAGTTCATCGAGGCTTGGAAGGAAGAGTTTCGACACAATGCAATGAGATGCGTGACACCGGCGATGTTACCTTTTTCAAAACTGGAAAGCTGCATGTTGAAGTTGACAGACCATGCGCAGTGGATTACTGTACGCAGGTCTCGAGTTATTTTATCATAATCATCAGCACCAAGACCAAGCTTCGGATCGGCCAGGTCTGAAGGAAGTGCAACTATTTTCCTGCGGCCACTCAGTGGCAAGTTATGGTAGACACGTCGCTGGATGAGAGATTCTTTGACACGACTGAGGGCCTGTACATTGTTTGAAGCCCGTACAAGGCAGTAGATAGTGGAAATGGCTGGGTCTGCACATAGCTTGGCAGCAACATGTGCTCCAAGGGAGCCCGTGGCACCCGTAACAACCTACGATCTCTGTTAGTTGGCGTTTTTTTTTTAAAAATTTTGTTATATAGATTTCTGTACTCACCACTGAAGAGCCTTGCTTCTTGTCAAAAGCCGAATACTTGTCGATCAGGCTAGCCATCTCTTCCTCTATTGCCATAACCTCTGTTTCGTGTCCCAATCTGAGTTCGATCAGATGTTTGGCCAGTTTGTTGATGGATGGATGGTCGAAGACAATATTCTGGCCAAGCTTCTTGCCATTCGTGTCGACGGCTTTAAGCACCTCGCTACGTATCTGAATCGCTTGTAATGAGTCCATACCCAGGTGAAAGAAGTCTGTGTCATCAGTAACCTCCTTTTGAGCAGACACCCCTCGTGAAAGGAGATCGCGAAGGAAAGCTTTCAGCTCGGGTTCTTCAAACTTCCTCACGCTGCCTGAGCTAGTCTCTTCGGCGTCGTAAATCGTGTTAATTTCATCTTGGAAGGTTTTGTAGAAAGCCTGACGAATAATGCTTCCCTTATCTGTGCGTGGATAGGCGCAATCCGTTGGAAGCAGACAGATCATTCCCTTGGAAATTCGAGCAAAGTGGTCAACAGAAGAGTTTACCGCGTCCACAACAGGCCAGATAACCTCTAGAATCTCCTCTTTCGACTTTTCGGCCAATGACGGGGCTGGTACCACTAGGATGCCGAGGAATGGTCTTCCCGCGCCGAAGATTACAGCTTCGGTTATGTTCTTGTTGGATCGAATGGAGCCTTCTGCGGCGACAGGGTTAAACTTTTCACCATTAACAAGGACGATGGTGTCGTCTAGACGAGCAATGTATTTCCAAGCCTGTGGTATGGTAGGGTGAGGCTCGAACAGGTCCTTTGTTGTGTAAGAGCCGTCGGGTTGGTTTGATTGCACTTTCGATGGCCAACCGTCCAAAACGCAGCATTCGTACAGATTTGGGCCTCGCGGTATCCATTTCAGGAATGGGATGAGCTTGTCGTGCTCCCGAACATAGTTCCAGGCTTTATCACCCTGGGGTCGGAATGAAGTCATTAACTGTCCAACCTCAGTCCTACGGTGGGTCAGCCAAGCAGATATTGTGATACGGAATGCACACTTACGCTCCATAATGGCCTATAAGATTGACCCCGTTGCTGACGAGCGTGTCACCCAGATCATCTGGACAGGCTGACCCGCCATACATGACCACTTTGAGTTCCCGCAGCAGTTCAATACCATCTTCGGACTCGGATAGGAGCTTCAGTGCATAGGGAACGCCATAGAAAATCTCGAATTTGTTTTCTCGCATAATCTGAATCAAATAACCTTGCGTCAAAGGCAGCTCTGCGTTGTACATGTGAATCGAGGTTCTTGCGTAGATTGCACGGAACAGATTGCAAATGCCGTGGTTGTGGAAGAGAGGTAGTGTGATGAAGGCCTTCATGTTCATGCTGCTTGCGTAATTGGGCAGGCATGCCTTTTGAGTCTGGTAAATGGGCTTGGGAAGGCCGGTTGATCCTGCACAAGTCAGTGGTCGTCCGCTTGCTATTGTGGTTGTTCAAAAGATGCTAACCGCTTGAATGAATGATGAAAATAACATTGTTTGTCTCAACATCAGGATCCAATTTAGAGTCGAGCTGAGTGTCGCCGTGAGCTTCGATGGGGTATTCAAACACATCCCGTTCAGTAATCGGAATGAGCGCCATTGAAGGGATGTTCTTCTGAACTGCCTCGACGGTTTCCAAAAACCTTCCATCAGCAATCAGGGCCGAGGCGCCGGTCACATTTACTAGCGACTCGATTGCGACTTGGGGTATCCTCGTCGAGATGAGGAGAGCAGTATGCCCCAGTTTTGCAAGAGCCAGTAAGGTGATTAAATACTCAAGATTTGAGGGCCCCAGAAGAGCGACAACGGTCGGCTTCTCTTCTGAGCTTTGACGGACAGGAAGATATTGCTCATAGTGCTTTGCGACACGCCAGGCGAAAACGTCGAGTTGGCGTAGAGTATAGTCACGGAAATTTGAGCCAGAATAGGGATAGGACACAGCATGGTCGTTAGGGTGCAGTAACGCTCGTCGTCTAACTAGAGCATCCACTGTACGCAGAGATGAGTCGTCGTTTTCAATGTTTGCCGGAGCGGAGATGGTCTCAATGACTTGACCAAGGCCCCCGGTCTCAGCCGCCAGGGCTTCGACTTGGTTGGGAACGTAGACTGAGGCGGGCATTTTGGAGAAACTGTAACCAAATGCCTTGGAGACTTGTCTGACGATTTCGGGAAGGGAGCCGGGCCACTTTTGAGCCTCGTCCGGCAGATATTTTAAGCGTTCTCAGAGGTGCAGTGGCCCAGGCACGATCTTCCATGCAGCAACGATTCGAGAGATTCATAATGCTCTTGTCGTCGAGTGCGACGGATAAACATCCGTTGCTGTGATTGCGGGGGCAATTCAATGGGCACCAGGCAAACTGCCATTGTCTGCACATCGTGAGGAGACCCACCAATTTACATCCAGTAGCTCGAATTCCGAGGCTTATCAATTCTATTTTTCGGAAATAACAGTGAAAAGCAACACGCATCGAGACCTGCAGATGAAACTCGTGCTGGAAATGGTGTAGGCGGCAGTTTTGCTTGGTCGCATTTGCTGCCGGATTATGCCGATCAGTGGTCGGTCGCATTGCCGGGCGAACTACCGACGGACGGCTACTGGTAAATTCGACGCGGATTTTAATCCGCCCACCGTGCCCACACTGGCCAAACGTTGCCCACAGCAATGGATCCAAGTTGTTTGTTAAAACAACCCAAGAGGAAAGTTGTCTGACTTGGAAAGCGGACATTGAGATGGCTTCAAATCATGACAGAGACGCTTGAACGTTCTTGTCGAGGCCTTGGGAGGGGAATCAGCAGTAGTGAAGTCGGTAGCGACAAGCAGAAAAAACCTGGAGGATGCAAATACATGCTTCTATTTCTGATGTTCGATTGAGTAGCTGCTTGTATTCATCAGTAGTTGCCAGCGCATTGGTCGGTCACCGTTCACTTTCCCAAGTATCTACAATACCACTGTCTCGCTTCTCTTGATCGTGAGCCTGGCATTCCTACGATCAATCATCTCGATTCGCTGTGCGGTGCTCCCATTGTTCGTCTTTGATTTCCGAGGAGCCGCCCTCATCTTCGCGTTTCAGCTCAAGCTCGGCTCCAGCAGTGGGGTGGTGCATGGAAGACCAGGATCGACGAAGGCGAAATACGAGGACCGTTTACTGAGCCACAGTTCACAATGCTGGGCGGCAAAGCATTTCTGTTTCAGCGAGGGCTTCCCTTTTCCTCCAGCAATCGATTACTCACCTATAGTCATGTATTTGGTGCCGGTAGAAGAACGGATTAAAGTATGGCTCCCTTTGACACGTTCCTTTGACACCGTTCACACGCCGTTCACAAGCTTGAACTGTAAGCAGTTGACTGATCTGCAGGGTTGACAGCAGCCACGCCACGAGTCACCTGCGATGCTCATTTCCTCTTCGCATTGGTCCAGTTTCCTTTTCAGTCTTGCATATGGCTCGCGTGCTTTCGATTTTGTTGGTGGACCATTGCTCATTCGGCAGGTACAGACATGCTTGCAGCATTCTCAACAAATTGCAGTTTCTCGGTACCGAAAGCGAAGTGAATTGTAGTAGTACCGGCATTTTCATCGTTGAAGGCTAGGCGTTGGACCTTTTCGTGCAACTCCTAGCGATTTACCTACCACTAAGATAGAGTACCTTACGTTAGATAGGTAGGCACGGCCGTCGCTGTATTGTGGCCGCCGCAACTAACTTACCAACTTTCTTCCTGCGCTTCCCCATGGGGAATCGGCAGGGTCCGCTCCAGCCTCCTTCCCCCTCCGCTTTCCCCGCCGCCGAGGCATCTCCTCCAACCTTTTCCGTATCCATTCTTGCTTTTTCCGCCTCGTCCGCACGCAACGCGCTCCGATCGTCTTTGTCCGTCTCAGTCTAATGGATTATCGTGTTGCGTCGCCGCCGACCCCAGCGTCGCACAAACGACGCCGGATTAGCGCGCCAGCATCTACAATCTCGAGGCCGAACGGCCGTGATCCCAGCTCCTCGTCTGAGCTGTCGCCTAGTACCGCGGACAATGGCATGCAGAAGGGCAGAAAGGTCAGTCGCGCGTGCGATTTCTGCAAATCCCGGAAAGCCAAGTGCAGTGGGACCCAGCCATGCGACAAGTGCGTAGTCCGAGGAAGGTCTTGCATGTACGATGCAAAGTACACGCGCGGACGACCTCCCACGCCACCGTCTCGAATGGATTCAGATGGGAATACCGCTGCCTTCCTCCCACGGTCTCAGTCAGTCCGCGTCCCGGAGAATGATGCCTTCATCGCCGACATTGAGCCTCTCCAAAACCAGGAGAGCACTGGTCCGTCGCGGGAGTCGCCCGAGCTAGGCATCGCGGAAATCCAAGGGCAAGTCTTCGACTCAACCTCTGGCCTTAGTTTCCTCCACCGCGCTTGGAAGCGCCTTTCGACCCAGAATGCAAATGCCGTCACAGACGAGCCCAAGATCTCGGCAGAGACCCAGCCGGTTACGATGGCTGGCGACAATCCGCTACCTAACATCGATGAGCAAACGCCATTGCGCCTCCCGGGTCCTGCCGAGGCCAGGTACCTCGTTGGCCATTACTTTGACTTCTGCGTGGCAACTTACCGTTTCCTGCATCGTCCAACTGTCGAGGGGTGGTTATGTGCCGTTGAACGCAATGTAGAGGCCGAGCAGCCCATTTGGCATGGTATCGGTCGCGCTAGGGCTGCCATAGTGCTGGGAGTGCTCGCTGTTGCTGTTGCCTACCGGGAGAAATCGAATAACAAACTGAACTCTGTCGAAGATGAAGCCAGGGCATTGAGGCTGAGCGACGAGTTCTTCTGCCGGGCCACGAAGCTCACCGACTCGGAAACCGGCTATCCTCGTTTGGAGTCTGCCCAGGCAAGGCTGGTCCAGGTTCTCTACCTACTCACAACGTCCCGATTCAACCGTAGCTGGTTTGTTTTTGGTGGAGCTTCGCAGTTCGTATCAGCCCTTGGCCTACACCGACGAGTCAACGCAAGGAGGCGGAGGACCAATCGTGCAGTTGACTACATACACATGCAATGTGGGCTACGCACTTTTTGGACATCATATGTCCTAGACAACCATCTGGGTGTTGTCTTTGGTCGGCCACGTTATTTTCACGACGATGATATCGACCAGGAGCTACCTGATCGGGTCAACGACGACTGTATGACAGCGGACGGCCCAAGCGAGGTAACCGACGTACCGGATGACTGCCAAATCGATGCGCTCATTTTTCACGTAAAGTATGTTTGAACCGTTCATGGCAAAGAGAGTCACTAATGATATTCCTCGCCCAGGATCGCACGAATCATGGGTCGCATATCCCGCGAGGTGTATTCGACAAGAGACATTTCCGACCAGGGACGCGTTGCCGCAGTTCACAGGCTCATGCAAATGATCAACGAATGGCGAGACAGCCTGCCTCTTCACCTCGGCTCCATACCTCCATCCATGCTCATCACCCGTTATCGACGGCAGGCTACAGTCCTCAAACTTGCCCAGTCACACGCAATCATGCATGCCAACCGTCTCTTCCTCCTTGGCAGCTCAACGTCGTTGTATGAAGATCGCGTTAATGACTGCATGGCAGCCGCAAAGGCGACTCTTGAAACCGTCGATGCTTTTGCTAAAGAAGGCCCGATGTTCCACGCGTTTTGGTGGACGCATTACATCGTCTTCATTGCTTTGGTTGTCGTCTACGTCTGGGAGATTCAGCAAAGGCGCCAAGGACACACGATTGGCAAAGAAAACAGGGTGGCACTTCTCTCGTTGGCCGAGAGGTGCCACGGGTATTTGGCACAAGCTACAGCGTCAAACTCACCCAGTCGTCGATACGCGGTGATCCTGGAGGAGTTTCGTGAGGCAGCATTGACGCAAATCCAGAGGCCACAGCCGATTGCTGAAAGGCCCGAACCCACTCGCGCGCTTCAGCCAATGGACCTCGATAGCTCCGCCGCGACAACCTCAGGGGCTGTTCCGGCAGGGCACATCATGGTGCCTCTGGTCCAGAACTACCCCGAAGGCGACCCAACCGTTGTTTACCATCCAAACCTGCTGGATGAATGGGAAACTACTGATTGGCTAGACCTTGACTCATCGGTTTGTCTGAACAACCCCGAATTTTGTTACTTCACTAACAGCTAATAGGCGTTCTGGCCTCATGTTGACTTTACCGAATCTCTTACGTGGCCTAACCTCAGCTAGTGCTCTGAAAGGCCGGTGGTTTAATCTAAAGTCTGATATTTCGCGCCGAGCGAGCTATTCTATTTTGCGCCAAACATCTGCAGGTTTTCAGGCGCCTTCTCTTTTGCTAGCCTCTTCGTCTCCTCTTCTCCCAACTCCTGGAAGATGTCGAAGCCCCATCTGACTTGCCAGTTGTATCTCTTCTTCCTTTCCAATGCGTTTAACTGTTGGAAAGCATCCTCCGGGAGCTCTCGCACCTTCATATTCGACTCAATGCGACTTGGCGTCACGCTCTTTGGTAGTACAACAGTGCCTCGTTGGACGCCCCAGGAGTACAAGACCTGGCCAATATCAAGGCCGCATTGCTTTGCCAGCTCAGCAACTAGGGGGTCATCCACTGTCCTTGGTTCGCCGGTTTGGTTGTTACCAAGTGGTGAGTAGGCGACAAGTTGGATGTTCTTGGATTTGAGATAATCGAGGAGTTCGGGTTGCTGCAGGTAGGGGTGTGCCTCGATCTGATTGACTGCCGGTACGACCTTTGTTTTTGACAAGAGGTCCTCAATGCGCTCTTTAGTGAAGTTGGAAACACCAATAGCACGAACTTTTCCAGTCTCCAGTACTTTCTCCATGGCGGCGTAGGTTTCCGCAGGGTCAATGTCGGCGAGTTGGAACAAACCGTCTGAATCAATTGGGAACAAAGAGTCTCCAGACTTGAAAGCCCTGTCATCAGACCTGTTAGCAAAACCCATATATTCAGTAGAAGGTGTAACTCACACAGGCCAGTGCATGAGGTACAAATCAAGATAATCCGTGCCGAGATCCTTCAGCGTCTTATCGACGGCCGCCTCAACATCCTCGGGTGCATGCTTTGTATTCCATAGCTTGCCTGTGATGAAGATGTCCGCCCTGTTCACACCGCTGTTGCGAATGCCCTGGCCCACCTCGGCTTCGTTACGGTAGATGGCGGCGCAGTCGATGTGCGTGTAACCGCTCTTGAGCGCAGTCTCAACGGCCTTCTCAACTTGGCCGGGAGGCGCTTGCCACGTTCCGAAGCCGACGGCTGGGATCTTTGCACCCGTGTTGAGGGTGAAGTGTGGCGGAAGAGGCATTGTGAGGGTAAAGGTCTATCGTGGCAGGGGAGTGTGAAGAGGAAATATTCGCATAGGCATCGGACCCGAGGGTATTTATGTTTAAATTCCACCTCAAGGTAGATAATACCGATCTTGCCTCCTAGTAATCTGTCTCAAACGACGTGGTATCGCAGTGGCGCTGGTGCGAGCCAGCCAGTTTCCGCATGGACGACACGCGACCGATGATCTCGGCCACGGAAGGGTAGTTGCCCCACTCGCCCGGTAACGGATTTTAATCCGTACACCGACGGTTGGCCGGCCCCGACCTGCCTTGAATCGCGGTAAAGCGTTTGCAGAGTTGGAAATCCGGTTTACGGGTACAACTGATGCCCTTGTCGGCTCGAGAAGGTCCAAAGGTGGCCAACCGAGACATAGTGACAAGTACTCATCCATCGACAAGATGCCTACCCTGGCAGGAGTTCAGAACGGAGGTGGCGTCCACGTTGCCCATGGCAAATCGCCAAGCGACGTGACGCGCCCGGGCTTCAGTTTTGATAAGATCTCAATCGTCAAATATTCACATTTGGCGCTGTTCGCGGGGGTCGCTACTGAAATCTGGCACTGCTGCAGCTCCCACGTCCACTCGTGTGTCGAGCCTACGGCCGCCTCCGTCCAATTCACCAAGGTTGAATGCGTCTCGAGGTTTGAGCGGACAGTGTCGGCAATCAGCTCGAGTGAGTTGCTGAACGGTTTCTGAACAAGGTGGAGAAGATCGCGCGCCGCCCTGTGGAGATCTGTACTGCCCTTTGGCGTGTGAAACAGATAATCTACCGGTGTAATATCTTCGGTATACTCCGGTAAATCCCCGATCTCTTCGCCGGCAATGGCATCCTGCACTATGACCCGATACGTGGAGATTCGTTTCTCGAATCCGCATGCAATACTGTCCACCTGCGAGCAGAAACGCAGTGACTCTATGCAAACGTCCACGAGTTTTAGGTCCGAAGCCCACGTGGTAGATGGGAAGCCGTTCAAAATCTTGTGAACAGCTGCTCGGAGGATGATGGTAGCCGAGCTATATGATGTGAATCTTGAGCAATGTTAGTGTTTTGCGTACTTTAGGCAATCATCATACTAACATGCACATCCAGCAGAGCTGCACAACCGCACCTTCGAGGCGCATCAAGGCGAGCAGTCTCGCAGTCATTTTAGCCGCGAGCAGGCCCTCCCTGACCGCTTCCTTGGCAGGCTCACTATTCGTGCATTCCAGTTGATTCGCCATGATGCGGCGATGCAGAAGCTGCATCGCAGATAAGTAGAAGAGGTGGAGATAGAATATACTCGGCCTCAGGGCGTCAGGCCGCTGTACATCAAACAGGGTATCAATGGTCACAGTGAGCGGTAGCTCGTGATGGAACGTTCTGAGGGCATTCCGGAAGGTCTCGATGGTAGAATCATCCGCCATGCAATTGTCCCCCATCTTGCGAATAATTGCTGCCTTAATCATGGTTGCTTTGACGAGCTGGCCTTCAATAACATAGCCGGTCAAGACGGCGTTGTCTTCTTGCGGCAAATGATAGTCTTGATGGTCCTGGCCCGAACTGTGTCCGAGAGACGCGCTCAGCCAGCTAAAGGGGGTCAGTGGCGAGTCGGAAGTGAGCAGAGGGGGGCACCTACCCTGAGAAAAGGACCAGCGTTCTCAAAACCCGTTTATAATCCACGAACTCCTCCTGGGTCAGTTTAGGGGGGCAGTCGGCAGAGTTGAGCCCGTGCATCCGACCGAGCCCCAAGCCAAGCTCTGCATCATCAATTAGCAATTCGTTTCCCGGAATGGAAGAGTAGCTGGCTGTACCGATATAAGTGAATGCGACAGTTGCCTTGAGAACGATGTTGTATATGGTGAGCAGAGCGCAGACCTTCATCGCGCGCAAGGGATTAGCCTCGATGGAGTTATCGAGCATCACCTTTGTGAGGGAATAGAGGAACTCGGCAACCTCGGCTGGAGGCCCAGCGCCATTCCCTGGGAGGCGGCAATAAAGCGTGCCGACGGCCGCCATACCGCAAAGCTCCGCAAGTTGGGCGTGATGCTGGGCGTTAGTCTCCTCTCTGAGGACATCCAAGAAAGACAGATTTCCAGGGTACTGTTCTGCCGGGAGCACTTCCTCGAAGAGAGCGTCGACCTGCTTCTTGGTGAAGACGTGAAACAGCATCCCGGCGGACCGAAGGAACATGCTGACGGAGTCCTTGATGGTGGAGACTTGCAAGGAGTCGGCCCAGTGCTTTGGGGTGGCGGATAGCTGCGACATGTCTGGGGTCAATGTGGGTGTTTGCTGCGACTTGACAACGTCAAGGTTGGCCGAATCCTCCGATTCGGCGTGGGAAAGATGCGACATGGATGAAGATTGCGAGGTCTCTTCTTTCGAGGTAGCACTTCTTTCCTCCAGGTCCGAACTCGTCTGGCGTTGCGAGAACCATTGCTCAAGCACTGGCATGTCTATGGGTCCAGCACTCCTGATGAAGTCGAGGAACTCCTGGGCTTCGTCGGCGGACGTTGTCTGGAGGCGCCAAAACATCTCCATCAGCGAGGCCTTGTCGGCACGCAGGCGATCGCTCACGGCTTCAGCCCTCGACTGGCCGGGGGGCGCATCATATTCACACGTTCGGTTCCTGTTCATGCACTGTCCGCAGGTCGGTCGGATTGCGTCGCACTAGTTCAAGAGAATTGTTGGCGGACAAATCGTTACGATGCACCATCAAACTGTACCTTACTCTTCTTGATCCTGCAGGGATTGCAGGCCAGCTTCACTTGTGGGTGTTGCCTGCGGGCTCTCCGCGCCGCAGCCGAACCTTCATCTCGGATTCTGGACGCGCCTGCGGGCCTCGGGGCTATGGCTCGCCGGTTGGCCATGTGTCCCTGTTCAAAGGCAGAGTCCCGCATCACGAGGCGGTTCAAGACGTCTGTCTGGCTACTGTTCAGGAGTAAGGGGAAAGAAAGCATGGTTGCGCTACCTGACCTTAAAAACAACTTACTTAGTCCCTGGAAAGCTGACGTGCCTTGGCTGAAGAGCCTAGAGGTCGCCACTGGCACTAATCAACTAGGGGCTGGTGGCCGGCTCAAAACCTTGCAGCGGATGGGGGCTCCCCCCCCGTGTGATTGGGTGCAGGATACCCCAAATGCTGTTCATGAGCGCCGAGTCCCTTCTATTCCCCTCCCCCCGGCAATCCCCGAGTGGAACACCCCCACCTGTCCGTCGATGCTGGCTTGACTGTGTGGCCATCATACCGAATCGGGGCTAAGTGACAGCCTCCATGGCTTCCAAATCACCGTCACCAGGGTCGTGGCAAACGTTATCGATAAAACATAAGGAAAGAATGGAAATCTTTTAATTCCTGAATACTTCGATTGATCATCTCTGAGATACTTCTTATAAGAATCTCTGAAAATGCTTGGATCAATAGATATATATTCAATAGTTTATTTATATTTCATCTATAATACATTAATTACTTTTATTCATTTAATTACTCACTCTTTCGTGAGCTCATGATGCAGCATTGAGCGAAATTAATGTCGACCCACTGTACGTAGCAAAACAGCAGGCCCCGTTGAACTCATTAGTGATTACGAACGACTTGACTCACGAGAATTCTTGGGGAACGAATACTTGTAATTATCTACTAGAGGAAAAAACCTATTGAGGATTCTAATAGATATTGTAGGTGATTGAAGAAATCGCTACTTGTTGCACTGTTTAGTAGGCATGTCCAGTTTTGCAGAGCCTGTTGTTTGCTACCAGCTTGCGTGGGAACAGTCGCATTCAGCGTTGCAGCAGCCGTTCATCACAATGCGCCATTGACGCCTGTCAAGGGTTTGGAAGAACGGTGAGCGAATGGTTTAAATCAGCCACGGCTGACCTCAAAAGCGAAGCCTTGCAAGTCCAACCTTTCGGGCCTTATTCACATCGATACAGACATATAACATCTTCTTAGGTTCCTGGGTGATTTAGAGGTCGCAGAATCGGAGCATTTGGTGGAGACTAGACGTCGCAAAGCCGTTCATTTGGATGAACAAATTCGCTATCATGCATCAGACAGAAACAGCCGGTTCATGTGGATGGATCACAGTCTCGGTATTCTTGCTTTGCGGCGAGCAGCCCGAGACCTTTTCATGTGGCGTATTGCCGTTCGCGGTGGTCGGCTTAACACTATTTTACTGCCAACAGTTAGCATGCTTCAGACGTCGAGATCAGCTCCTCAGTAGCTTATTTGATCATCTTGATCAAGCATCGATCCGCACACATTCCTGGCGGCTTCTGCAAGGCTCATGAGTACATCGGCTCCAGTTGTCACCAGCGCCGAATCGACAACACGGGCACAAGCTCGGCAGCAATCACAAATGCCGCGAGCCGGGTTGCGTAGCCCTTTCTTCCACGTCAGGCGGTTACTGCCAAACCCGGCACGCATGCGCGCCGAACACCTGTTGGCGTTGTCGTTCGCCCGACGAAGCGCTATGCCAACGCCAAAGCCGCGAAGTTATCCGCGAGGACGGCGGATCAGAGGCATGCGAGAGGGCTGAAGGAACGCGGAGCAGTGGCAGCAATGTGAAACGCGCGTGGAGCAGCAACGGGGCCATCGCCTGTGATGGATGGATGAGCAGAGGCATCGCTGGAGCCAGCGGAACCCGCTGGCTCTGGATGCTTCAGTCTGATCATCATTGCATCAGAGAAACAAAACCTGCAAGAACAAAGAAAGAGCTGGTCAACAACTACGAGCACGTGAGCAAGCAATACAAAAAAAGGAACAACTGGTCATGTCACTTTTCCAAAAACACCAAAAAAAAGAAGGCCATCCCAGCTCTCAGAAACCAGAGGTTCTAAGAATACTTGTAAGGATACTCTAATGATAGTTTTTTTTTCTCTCCGATAAGGCCTATGCCTTGTCGCCCTGGTTCGCTCGTCAGCTAGCAGCAGGGCTGGACTCGACTCCTCGTTGGCTCGATGCACTTTGCACTCTTGCAGGATTCGAACCGGTGACGGTCGCCGTGAAGAATCCTGTTTGGGAGTGCGAAGGCACCGAACCTCGAAGGGAGAACCGAGGTGTGGCCTTGCCAACTGAGCCAGTGCCGTCTGGTCTCTGGCTCAGCTGGTGATTGTTGATGAACGGTTTGTTATTGGGGGTTATAAGGCATTGAACGGGGTTTTTTTGCGGGTGGGGTCGGCAGTGGTGGCAGCTGGGAGGGCTGCCGGTGACGTGCGATGTGTGACGAGTGGCAGATGAGGTTGGCGATGCGGCTGTGGACGCTGTGGCACTGGTGCTGGGCGGCGGCGGCGGCGGCGGCAGCAGCAGCAGGGAGCCAAGGTACGTACCCCGCCGCCACGGCTGTCAAGCGCTCAACAGAGGCCACTTCGATCCGACTGACCGCGAGTGAATGACGAAGTTCCATCTTGCACCAAGAGGAGGAAAAAAATGATTGGAAATGCAAAGCATTGCACCCTTGACAGGCATACAATACGTTCACCTTGAGTCAGCATGACTGCAATGGCATTCCATGCACTTACCTGAAATGGTCGAATGCTTCCAGTTGATTGGAAAGGAAAAGAAACAGAGTCTTGCGGGGGTGGGTGCCATTTGTCTTTTAAAATTTTCCTTGCTGAGCTCTGACGGCAAATCCACCGCCAATCGTGGCCCTGGTATGGTCCACCCCTCCGCAAGTGGAGTCGTGATCATCAAGCGCGTACAGGGTAGCAGCATACTCGTCACTGAAGCAGCCTCCGTCCGTGAATCAGAGAGCTGGAGTATGCTGGAATAAGAATTGAATAGGACAAGGGATGGGAAGATGGTAGGATCCATAGAATTTTGAAGGCATAGACTACCCCTCAGAGTTGAGTTGTCACAGCCACAAGTTGTTGTCAAGCATTGATCCATAATGTTCATTTATTGCTCATTAAAACTAGGTACAAGACAGTAGAGGCACGATGTTACTGCGAAGCTCCTCCGTGCAGCCGCGGCCAACTTCGGATATCATCACCACAGTCCTATGGCAGTGGTGCGCTTAGAGGCAGGTTTCGTGAGCTGCTACCAACCCAAACGGTCTTTGGATACTCAGTGACGACCCAGTTCTGCGAGGCAACATCCCAGTTGCTGATGTCACGTCTCGTCAACTCGGCACGGAACTGAACGCTCTGACCGGGAGCGATGCGCTCGATACGCTCAAATCCACGAAGGACGCGAACGGGCTCGTCTTCACCACCGTGGCTCAAGTATAGCTGAGGGACCTCGTCTGTCTGGACATTGCCAGTGTTGGTGATGGTGGCGGTAATGGTGTAGGCAACGTCCCAAAGCTGAGGGTTGCCGCCAGGCTGGCCACCAGCAGGGTTCTTTGGCTGAGGAGAGCCGTCTTGGGCGCCCTCGGGCAAGTTGCTAGGCTGGCCGTAGTTGCGGTCGCCCGATGCCTCTTCACCAGAAGCGTCAGTGTCTAGGTAAGGGTAGATGAATTCCTTGAGCTTGCGGAAACCAGCGGGGAACGTGTATTCGGAGAGATCGGTGCTAAAGTTGCCCAACTCAGGAGCGGCAATGGTGTTGCCGGTAGTGGGCTTGTAGGGGCGGACGTTACGCTTCTCAACTTGGAGGTTTGAGTACTCGAACGTGCTCCACGAGAGGCCGAAGCCGAACTCGTAGATGGGGGCATTTTCGCTTCCTTCTGGAGCAACCTTGTCGAAGTGGCGGTAGTCGATGAACGCACCCTCGGTGAAGTCCTGCTGAGGAGCATCATTGCCGTTGTTGGGTTCGTACAGGACATCGGTGCCGTAGCTCTCGCGAGTGGGACCCCAGGTGAAAGGAGATCGACCCGGGCTGGTCTTGCCGTACAGAATGTCGGTGATGGAGTTGCCAGACTCCTGCCCAGGAACACCGGCCCAGACAATGGCGGTGATGTTGGGGTTCTCGTACCAATCGGTTACTAGAACGGGACCCACGGTGTGGAGGACGACGATCGTGTTTGGGTTGATGGCGGAGACGTTCTTGATAAGCTCATCGCCTTGCTTCCACAGGGTAAGGTTCTTGCGGTCCCCAGCATTGCCGTCAACCTCAATGTAACCCTCACCGGAGCCGGCGTTGGCAAAGACGATGGCAGTGACGTTGGGCTGGCTCGCCAGGGTGCGGATGCGATCCCACTGGTTGTTGTTGAGGATGCTCTCATAGCGGGTGCCATCCTTAAGGGCTTGCTGCTGCAGAGCATTATCCGGGGTGATGAGGTAAGGGAACTCAGAAGTGCCTGAGCCCCAGCCCATGGCAAGAGTGCCGCTCGCGCACCCGCGATCGCTGCAGCCATTGGGACCGGCAGCGTTAGGGCCGGCATCCTCGCCAAGGACCGCGACGAACTTGGGCTTGTTGAGAGGGAGAGCACCTTCATTCTTGAGAATGACGGTACCCTTGGCGGCTGACTCGCGGATGTGACTGGCGTGGTTGTCGCGCACATCGACCTGGAAGTTGACCTGCTGAGGGCTCGCCTGCGCAGCCGTGTGGACGAATCCAAAGGTGTCGCGTGTCCAAGTAGAGAAGTTGATGTCAATCTGGTCAGCAACTGTGTTGCCAACCTTGAACCAGGCAGCCATGATGCGCATCGTCATGTCGTCAATGCGCCACTCAGGGATGGTACCGTTGAGAACGGCGAGAGTCAGGTTGGCTCCCCAGTAGCTGGCTCCAGAGTTGAACACAGTGTCGCCAGGCATGCTCATATCGAGACCAGAAGTGGCGGTGTCAACGCCAGCATGCTGGGCCTGCCAGTCGCTCATGATGAAGCCTTGGAAGCCATATTCACCCTTGAGCACACCGTTGTTGAGTTTGGCATTGTGGCAACCGTACGAGTTGTTGATCTGGGTGTAAGAGCACATAACGGCACCGACGCCAGCCTTGACGGCATCTTGGAAAGGCCAAGCGTAGACCTCGTGCATGGTCTTATCGTCAATGTTGCTCGACAGGGATTCGCTAATGTTGTAGCCTCGGCCTTGCGATTCTGGAGCCTGTCTGTGGTGTTCTTTCAAACATGTTAGCAAACGAAAGTGAGGGAGCGGCACGGCTGAGCTTACCTTGTTCGTTGCCCACCCAGTGCTTGGCTGTGGCGACAACGCCAGCCTGTTGGATACCTCGGATGGTCTGCGCGAACGAAATGCCGGCCATGTAAGGGTCGACGGAGAAACCTTCCCAGTTTCGGCCACCAGCAGCCATGCGGCCTAGGGGTCCAGCAGCGGGACCGAGGGCAACATCGATACCCTTGCCCTTGAATTCAGCTCCCAGCTTGAGACCGCGATCCTTCCAAAGGTGACGGCTCCAAGAGGCACCAGCAGTGATGCCAGTAGGGAAAGCACTGTTGTAATCGGAAAGTCGGATTCCGAGAGGCCCGTCCTGCATGCAGAGGCCGCGGAAGCCGAGACGAGGGACAGAACCCACGTTACCGACGCACCGCTCCGACAGCCAACTAGAGCGTGGTCAGTCCATGTTCGATTTGTTGTGAGGCAGAGTACAAACCCAGTTCCCGTGGTGATGTTGACCTTCTCAAGGAGGGTTAGCTGGGAGACAAACTCCCTAGCCTTGGCATATGCGTCCTCCCAGCCGGAGGCCTGAGGGTCCATCCATGGCGAGGGATACTGGGGAGGTGAGTAGGCGAGCTCGTCGCGGGCCTGAAGCTGCTGTGTAGGCTGGGCGTCAGCTTCAGCGTCACGCAAGAGTAAAACGAGAGTAATAAGTAAACGAGAGACGGAAACGAAGGTAAGCTCCATGGTGAATGGCAAGCCGACAGGGCGTAGAGGCGAGGGAGATTGGCAAAGAATTGTTCACGAAATTTTGTGTCAGGTAAGGGGTCCCTTATGACGCAAATGCTGCCCGGCAGGCCGGTCGAGCACGAGACAGGCAGGCACCGAATAAACTTCCATTCGCTCGGACGGAAAGGCCAAGGGTAGGCGACGGTTGCGGCAACTTAATCACAACACAAAGGCAAAACCGAGACCGAACGACTTACGGGAGTGACAGCAGCTTCGGAAGCCACTGCCAGCAAGGCAGCGGCAACAATGGCGCTCGTCTTCATGGCGGATTCAATCACACGCTTGGTCGTGCTCCGAGGTCAAAGTGAGACACAGTTGTCTCGGGGAGAGGAAGAGGACGGCGGAGGCGTAGGAGGAGGCGGCAAAAGCAAAGGCTCCAAT
Organism: Paramyrothecium roridum; assembly: GCA_003012165.1. NCBI lineage: Eukaryota > Fungi > Ascomycota > Sordariomycetes > Hypocreales > Stachybotryaceae > Paramyrothecium > Paramyrothecium roridum. The sequence goes on along the minus strand of PXOD01000074.1, from coordinate 30,488 downwards.
GCGCCGTGATGCTTCCCTTATATAGACCCAAAGAGCTGGGTCATCGCGAGGACAGGCCTGCTCTTCGCTCCCCGCGCTCTGCTGCTGCCCCTCATGCCATGCCAATTGATGCTACCTCAACCCCAGAGGCGGCCCAAAGGTGGCTCCGTTGTAACGCTGATCCCTCACATTTCGGATTCTGCCCACGCTTGCGAACCCTAGCAGGGGCCGGCAGAGCTGGTCACCAGAGGAGAGCAGAGGAGGGGTGTGGAGGACCGCCTCCTGCTGTGATTCCCCGTATTCTGCGCCAACCCGGGGAGAGAAGGGCACGATGCTACGTCGGCGTCCTGTGGGGTGGAGAGGGCGACGCCAATTCAATGAAGCGAGGTTCGACGGTGCATGCATTCTCCATCATGTTTCTCCGATTGACCAAAATCGTCCCATCTGACCAGCAGGAAAGCTCGAATCGACTGTGGGAGCTCCGTTTGCTCCGCGACCAAGCACCAACTTCTTGCAGCTGTGCCATACCGCATCGAGCCAAGAGCGTGTCGACCATAATGAGGGGAAGCTAACAAGATCAAGGGGAAAAAGGGGATATTCGTTGGAGCTGGAGGGTCGCCTCGTGCCGGCAATGGCTGAAGCCTTAATTTTTTCTGCGGGGTGCAAGAAAGGCACGTCGATTGAGTTCGCTCGAGCTTCCCCCACACACCACCACCTACCACTTGAGGTACCGTCGCGACGACTTGTCCCCTCACAATACCTTAACCTTGCCTTACAACAGCAGGGATGGCAACAGGTGGGTGACGCAAAGAGGACGGAAAAGGGCCGATCGCAACCTGTTCCGAAATGGCTATTGGCGTAGCATTGCAGGGACGTTTGCAGAAGCTTTTGCTCGGCTCGAGGTGTTGCTGGAGTTGAGCATTTCCTACCTCACAACCGCCGCCGCATCCAGCGTACGGCTGTATCCGGACAATGGATGGCAGAACATGTCATGGCTGGCACATCTCATATCGTGATGCTGTTTGCGCACCGTCATGTGATGCAATTTCTCGCTACCTCTGCGGAAAAAAAATATCATTTCCGGCCAGACGAGACGAAATTTCGACCCGATCCCAACACAGCAGCCTGGCGTCATGATACTGACTGTCCCACTTTCCGTCCCACCACCACAGGGCTAGACAGGGCCTTTCGGCTTATACTTCATTTTCCCGAACACTGCTCCAAGCTGCTCAATTACCCGCACCCTGTTACTATCCAACTAATCCCCTGCTATCGTGCTGGCCGGCCTACGAACAAAGGCCCAATCGCGGACCAACAAGGTTCAGACGGCTCGACACCGGGCCGGAGCTGGTGTAAATTGTGGAAATTTGCATCGACAATGCTTTGTCTCGCGGTTGGGATTTTGCTCAGCCTGGAGGAGCTGGTTCTGCATGGAAACCGACCTCGATCACATCTGTGCCACCCACCGCCCAACTCAGCCTTGCCAACACAGATCGCAGATGATGGCCATGCTTATGCCACCACCTCATTAACATATGAGCCACAAGATTCGTACTAGAGTACTCCAGAGCTATCCCGCCTCTGTTGCCGTCCCATGCAATGTTGTGCCTCCCCCGCAATCTGATCACGAACCCCTGCCATCGACACCTCCGCATCTCCATATGCTCCTGTGGTCCGCTTCTTCTCCCGCCCTGGGCTTCTCCACTTCTTTTCGTTGTCTTCGGGCCTTTTATCTGCTGGTCGATGGGAACAGAGCCGCTGCTGGGGGGGTCCTTGCTGCTAGCGTACCTGGGTGACAGAAAAGCGAGGGCGCAAAACATGTTTCCGTTGGTCTATGCTTTAAATTTTAATTGCGGAAAAAGCCATGGAAATCTTGTTAACATATCACGCTTTATTGAAGAAGGTTTAACATATTTCTTCAGTAGTTTCAACGGTTCTCATTGTTCTTCTTTTGGTGGATGATAGGTTAGAAACAAGAAATGGAGAGCTTTTGTAGTCGCCTTGTGGACTCGCTTTTTTTGTCCCCACCCTGTGCAAGTGGTTCGCTGCTTTTACGCGGATGCACCTACGCTCGGCACATGCGCTGGCGTCAAGCCTCTTTTTCGCATCAGATGACGAGCCGCAGCCACTGCCGTCGCCGGGCGAGCAAGGGTTGTTCTTCTCTAGATTACCTACGTCGTCACATCAAGCAACATCTAAGCACAGCTTTGGCCCCATTAAACGTTACATGCATCGCTGCATGTGTCAAATCTCCTCGTGCTACCTTATAGTTACATTGTGAGGTTATTAACATGAATGCAGAAGAAGGCTGGCCTACTTAAGTTAAAGAGTATCGCTGTGCACGTGGGTATGTGCCATTGCACCTGTGCAACAGTTCATGCACTCGAGTGTACTGATATACATGCTGACTTGGGCTTGAACCTTGAGGGTCTGACCCGTCGCCTTGCCGAAGCTGCTGGGTTGATTTATCCGAGCGACATCTTAGCCGCTTGGCACGGCTTCGTGGCCCGGATCAGGAGGAATGACTACGGAGGTGTCGGCTTATCCGCTCAGTAAATTCCCGGGATGATCTTCCACCGCACAATCTTCTTGTACTTCTGCCAATCCTCCCCGTACTTGCGCTGGCACTTGGCATCGTCGCGCTGTTCTCGGTGCATCAGGAGAATGCCAAAGTAGATGACGTAGAAGTAAGTGATGGGCACCGCCCAGCCCTTTGCTTCGTCCTGCACTACGACGCGGCCGTCATTCATCACGAATGCGTTCTCGGCCACAGTACCTGCTGACAGGATTTGATAACCTGCCCAACCAGTGGGAAGACTGTATGGCCACGACTGGATCCAGTCACCCAAGTAGTTGATATGGCGCGAAACACCCCACCAGCCCGATGTCAGGAGCCTGCTGCCCTTCTTGGTCTCCATATATTCCAGGTGGGCCACGCTGGGGTGGGACGGGTTGGTCCGGAACGTGTTCTTCTGACTGTTGGCAGAACGGAAGATATAGAAGCCAAGGCCAATGAGCGCGAGCACGATGCTCAGATGGACGGGGCCTAGGGAGACCGGGTGGACGGAGAGGTAGCGGGTCTGTAATGTAAAGACAAACGGCTCCCAAACAAAGTCGGCAAAGGAAAGCATCATGCCGAAGCCATCCGTGGTGATATCCATTGTCGTCAAGATTGCATCCTCATTCCACCACGAATCAACCACGTAAACCGTCTGCACGGCGGTGATGCAGATGATGCTGTCGGTGACGTAGCCGTAGTTGCGGTACTGCTTAGCGCACCAGGCGCAGTTCACAATGACCCAACCCAGCATGCCAGGACGAAGCTCGAGGAACTCCTTCAGGTCGATCTCGCCAATAAATGGCAGTGTGACGCGAGGATTGAGCTCACGGCCGATGAACCAGTCGTACAGCAAGTTTCCACTCACTCCACCGGCGGCAAGTTCGCGATTCTCCTTATTGCCAGGCTTGACGCTGAAGCTGCGAATATACACAAAGACAGCGACAGCATAAGAAGTCAAGAGACCGCCGGTAATGAGCTGAATATAGTTTTCGTCGATGAAGGTCCACACGGGGAATTCAGCGCCTTGAGCAAACGTTCCAGCAGCGAGGGCGGCCAGAATAACGGTGTTGCAGTACAAAGCTAGAATATTGTTAGCGTACGCAGCCTTTGGAGGTTTCGTCTTTCCTACTATTGACTCTGTACTTGAGACGGTTCCCGTTGGTCAGCACGACTCCTTCAACCTCCTCGGCAGGCAGGATTCGGTAGAGAACCATGCTGAGGAACGTGTAGCCCCAGACTGCGACAATGGCCTTCCAGCTGCCGAGGCCCCAAATGCCATCCTCGGGCCATCCGACCTCTAGTTTGAGCCTGTCGAGCGACAACGTCTTGGGCTGAAGCAAGGATGGTGCTGGGCATCCGGAGATGTCGTTGCACGCAAAAGCGAAGAAGTATACGAGCACGGGTAGCAAGAAAGAAATGGCGAAGGCTCCAGGGCTAGCATCACACAAGTCAGTAACGCGCCATGGACACCGGTCGTGAATAGATTTAGGAAGGACTTACGGCCCGAGGAATTCATAGCCATGCGGCTCGTGGCCGGCTTTCGTCTTGGGCGCCATGGTGAGACTCTAGCCGTTGTGATGATGCGGCTGCGTTGTGGCTCTAATGATGCGTTCTTCAAGGACAAGAAGCTATCAAGCCCTGTGACGCGTTGAATCGACAGCGGCAGTTGCTGGGACCTTGGCAGACCAATGACGAGGGCAGCATGCAAGAGATCAGGATCTGGCACGGCTATTGGGCTGTTAAGTGGGGTGATCTCGATTGAGTTAATGGCTACGGCTTTCGGCGATCCACCAATTTGCCGTGAAGGTGTGCACGGAATATATTTCTTCCATTCTCCAGCAGCATACGTAAGTGGTGGAATCCCGTGACTGGAACCTTGATGCTACCCCTGCGGTATGCGCCAATCATATTGTAGCATCTGATGGCCAGGATTAGAAGGCAAGCTGTATTCAAGATTCTGGAAATAGGGAGGTTTGAGTTTGGATGACCTCAAGCTCCTCAATCAATTCCTGATCCAGCGCCTGTGCATTTCGACCAACAAACACACTCCTTCACCGGGACCCGAGCCTTTTGCTGTCATTGATGAACAGGCGGGCCTGTCGCATTCGTTAGCCCCTGAGGCGCATTCTATCGCTTTGCCCAGCGAACCCCTCCAACCGCAATTATGCATGTGTTGGCGTCCCTCGGTCTTCTCGCTCTCGCCGTTTCGGCTACTCCGGTCGAGGACGACGAGGTACCTTCATCGACGACCCATGTGCCGGCTTGTACGGCCACCTCGTCCACCGGCACCGGCGCCTTCTTCGACCTCCGTCCGGACATGGCGATAGTCGCCGAGGACGGCAAATCGCACAGAGGACAGATCGTCAAGGACTACTTCGCGAGAGGTCACGATTACGGCAAGAACTTTACCCTGAACATATGCGGAGCCGTGGTCGAGCCGGTTCTGAGCGTCGTGGGCGTCAATGATACATTATGGGCCAACGTCAGCGCCTACTATTCCGAACACGACAAGGTCTACTCAATAGGGTTTGTAACGCACCGGCATGTGCTTCCGCATTATGCTGATTTTCACCAGGTCCGAGTCCCAAGATCTGTTGACTCGCGGACGAAAGCTGGTGCTCCAATACACCGGCGGATCACCCTGTGGGCCCGACGCAAAGAGCGACAAGAAGACTCGCGACCTCACGGATTCATATCTGTACGATGACGAAGACGCCGACCTAATTCCTAAATCAGAGGACAGCGAGACTGAGAAAGACAAGAACGGCGACACCATCCGGCGCAAGTCTACCATCATCTCATTCCTTTGCGACCGGGATCCCACCGCCGCCCAGGCGACTCTCTCCTTTGTCGGCACTGACCCTGATGAGTGTGCTTACTTTTTCGAGGCTCGTTCCTCCCATGCGTGCGCCCACGCCGAGCCGCACAAACCGGGCAGCGTGGGCCCGGGCAGCATATTTGGCCTCATTGTCGTGATTGCCATTCTGGTCTACATCCTCGGTGGCGTCTTCTACAACCGCACGGTCGCGCACGCGCGCGGCTGGCGCCAGCTCCCAAACTACAGCCTCTGGGCTGGCATCTGGAGCTTCATCTGCGTGCGTCCACTCCGCAAAAAGTCGGGTCTAGCCTTCCACTGACGCAGGCGTGAAAATAGGACATGTTTGTCATTGCCGCCGCGTCGTGCTTGCGGTTTCTGCCGAGCAGGCGTGGCTACAGCCACCTCAGCTCAAGTCCGCGGAACCGCAACTCGGAGGCTGAGAATCGCTTGATTGATCAGCTGGACGAGGAGTGGGATGACTGAATGATAGGGTCTGGTTTTATTTCTTGGTCTCCAGGGAGGCCAAACTTCATAGTCTTCAGTGCTGGTTTTCACATGGGCATGTCAGGCGTTACATGGTTGGAAGGGATCTTCAATCTCGTGTGTACTTGTAGCTGGCCAAAGACGTAGCAGACTTCTGCGTCAGCCGGCCATTGCTCGGGGCCAACGTGGCCACGATTGTACTAAGGAAGCATTTAGAAGTATATACGAACATCTTCTTGACGACTGGTTGTGAAGTACTGCATGGATGTATACGGTCTCAAAGCCAGAGAAGGAAAATTGTCAGGCTCGTGCGCTCAGTGGCGAGCGTTTGCTGTTTTCCAGACGTGCTCGTACCGTATCCGTATCGTGCTGTAGGCCTTGTTCACCATAGTGAGGATGAGGATAATCACGGTGGAGCATGGACGGCCCGGCCGGCTCCCTTTGCTTCTTCACCGCAAGGTCCGCTGCATAGGGAATTAATCTCGGGAAGGATGCCGTCGGTATGAAAATTCATCAGCTTGGGAAAAAAATAAAAAAAAATAAAAAAAAAAGTCTTGACCTCAGCGCAATGCAACCAGCCGATGCGTCCTTTGTTGCAAACAAAGCTCTTCAGCTTTCCTGGCGACATGTTTGCGCAAGTCTTGGGTTGATTTTTCGTGACCAAAACGTGCTTGATTGAAATTGTGCCACTGGATATTTTTCTTACTTTCCCAGAGCATCAAATAGGCTCTACTATTCGCATAAGGTCCCCTTGCATACGAGACTACACTTGTGCAGATCCCGCCTTCAAGTGTCCATTCACCTTGATCGGGGCAGCGCGACACACACTGCTGCGTGGTCAAAGACGGCAAGATCAACAGATCTCAAACTGGGACTAGCTTGTAAACACCTCCACATGAATTTAGGCAGCTCTATGCCGTCAACTCGAGGCCATGTGGCAGAGGCCATTCCAATACCATTGACCGCCATATGCAAAAACCCAGCATCTGAAGCGCGGATGGATGAAAGCTTGTACACCGCGTCTCCTTTGCGAAACCTTGGATTACGGGGAGCCTCAAAGTCCCGGCCTAGCTTGGCTGAAAAGGGGAAGCACCAACAATTCCCCGTTGTGTTAGGTGCCAAGTGCCGTATGTCATGCTATGAGCTGTGCGAATGTAACTCGAAGAGATGTGTGGAGCATGTATTAGTTGCTTTTGGTCTGGCTCTCTCGGTGTCTAAACGATAAGACATACAAACAATCAATATCAGAATTGTAATATGGCGCTTGCTGCTTCTCAACCCGGGATGGTTCCGGTAGCCGGTGACGTCTGCTTATCATGCTTGTTGCTCTCTGCGGGTGGCTAGGGCCTTCGAGAAAAGAAACAACCGCCAGAGCTATTAGGGCCCGATTAAAAGCCACCGGAACTGACATCCTGTTCTCGGACTGCTTTCCTAGTTGCCGCCATGAGCTCGCGGTGCTGAGATGGTGACTAGGTTGATTGATGGACTCCCTTGATTGCGTGTAGGTGTCTGTACTTGATGTAGTTCCCGTAGTCGGTTACTGTCGCGGCAGACACTTGTCATCCCAGAGAGAAAAGAAAACGGACGAAGGCAATTCGTCATGGCATTTTTTGATTGGGCCAAGGCTGGGTAAAATACTTGAGTCTGAGGGTATGTTGAGAGACGGTGGCTGTATAAAATGTTATCACGTTGGCTGTTTTGGCAGTTGCCTCCAGGCACTTGCCAGCCACTCTGACTTGTCGGTTCAGCAGCTGCTTGGCTCTCCTGGCGTCAGATTGCGAGCTCCTACTAACCATTTCTTTCTGTTTCCACCTTTCCATCCCTCGATTTAATTCACCATCCTGGTACCACCTCTCCTGGCCTCACGCCCACCGCATCATAGTTCGTTTCAAGACCTACCACAGCAACCAACACCGCTCGCGGGATCTTGCTTCTACAGCATGCCTTCAACGACTTAAACGGGAGCTAAGCGGTGTCGTCTTTCAGAATCTTGTGTATGACTGGGTAGCAGTGTACAGAATCTGGCGGCGGGTATGCACAGGCCAAGAAAAGAAAGAAAATGATTGCAGAACTTACCCGTTCTACGCCAGGATCTCCTTCCGCAATAAGTTTACCATCTATTTGCTGTTTTGTCTTTTTGTTCATCCGATCCTGTCGATTCGTCTCCTTGAAATTCTACTCCCAACTGCATCGAAAGAAAGGGGCCTGCCTAGCAAGGAGAAAACAACATAAGCAACTCAGATGACTCGACCCTCCCCGGCCCCAATATGAAGGAAGCACGTTCTCGTCCCTTTGAACCTATTTGCCAGGTCAGTAGGCTACCATACTCTAGGGAGCACCGTTAACTAACCATCAGCAGGTTCACGAAGGCTTCTTCATCAATGCCGTGTACATCCAGGATGATGACTATCAGGGGTATCTGTCTAAGAGACTAAGCCCCGGTCAGCTCGGAGGATTTTGCACTTGCGTTGATCGAAGCATGGATTTGCAGGTGCCCAACGATTGTGAATTGTTCAAGTCACCCGCTCCGGTGTACAATTTCGATTCAGATCTAGACGAGACGAACCAGGCATCTACCACGTGTACAGATAGTGAAGGGCAATTTATGCATAGTGAGCCCTTCCTTGCCGTGCCCACAACCCTCTAGCATTGCTTGGTGGTATTGAAGAGTCCTCGGACGCTCACAATCGAGGGGAAAGGAGACTATTTACAACCAAGCGGGCATTTTCCTTCCTCGAGCATGGACTGACTTCAACAGGCTCTTCAGTTTTCCCATACGACGAAGACGGGCTATCACAACAAGCAACGACAGATTCTTATAGTCCGTCTATTTCCTCATTCGATGAACATTCAGATTCGGAACCACTGCCTTCTGCACCTCCAGAGGCTATTCTGGAAACCCGTTTCTTGCGAGCTGCTAAGATGAAGTCTTCCAAGCCCTCAAACGCGAAGACTTTGAGAGATGTCCAACTGTCCAGGGGTCGCAACCCAGCCATCGACCAACGGGCGAGGAAGAGGCTGCCTAGCTCTGGCCCGTCTGATGCCCCGTCAAAGCATCGTCGACTGCTGAAATCTGTGAAAAAGCCGAGTGCGAAAAGAAATGGCATGGGCTCGAAGAAGGGAAAAGGCCGGGGGAAGAAACAACGACAAGTCGTTAGCCGTGAACTACCACCGGAGTTCCCCGACCCCGAGGGCGCTGGCCGTGCCGCTAAAGACAAATTCCTGGTGGAGCAACGGAATCTTGGACATCCTTACTCGGAAATAAAGGCAATGGGCAAGTTCAGAGAAGCCGAGTCTACTCTGAGAGGACGGTTCCGAACTTTGACAAAGGACAGGGAGGAAAGAGTCCGGAAACCTCAATGGACCAAGGAAGACGTAGGTCCTTTCACATGCGACGCGGACATTCCTGTCACTGACATTCTCAGATGGATCTATTGCCATCTGCAGTACATAAAGCTTGCCAAGGACAGGACCCTAATCGAATGCATGTGCCCTGGGAAAAGGTTGCAGCGGTCCTGCACGAGATGGGAGGCTCATACAGGTTTGGTTCGGGGGCTTGCCACAAAATGTGGGATAAGCTAGAGGCAGGAAAGGCAGATTAGATGTGCAGCGTGGGAAATTTGTCCATCTTCATGCTTGGATAGGTTATTTTACCTCGACTGGAGTTTACACGCCTGCTCAGGCCATTTCTAGATTGTTAAGTCATAGTCTATTGAACAAGTCCGCTAATTTCAACATGCAAGTCTTGCTCACTCGATCGCACTTTCATCAAATTCGTCGCTGGGTATGCCGATACCTTTAAGAACGCCCAATAGCCCGGTGGAATCTTTCTTGAGCACTTCCCATTCCAACTCGTTCTTGACCAGCGCCGTGCCGGCTAGCAGCGTGCCGTTGAGCGCCATGGACCCCAGCACGGCCCCTTCTGGGCCGAGGATTTTGGCGCCCTCCGCGAGGCGTGGGCAAACAACAAGGGAGCTCTTGGTCATGGCCAGGTTGTAGCTGATTTTGGTCTCACCGGTTGCCGGAGCCTCATAAGCGGCAGCAGTGGCGGTTGCGTCGGAGCCCTTGGCTGCGTACGCGGCGACAGCCCGACAAGCCTTGCGATACAAACGCAGGTACGCTGCATGAAGCTGACCGGCGGACATATCCAGGTTGATGGGCTCGGCAAAGGTCACGAACGGCGCGCCGCCGGTGGTCAGGTGGTTGGCCAGGACCTCCCAAGGGGTGTCGGAGGGCAGGCCATCCTTCATGGTGGCCACGGGGAGCAGCTGGATGTGCCTGTGCGGCTGGCTGGCGCCCGAGTGGTCGCCGCAGTTGAAGAAGGCAAACAAGCCCTGCGAGCCGTCGCCCTCGTACGCCCGGATGCACGCCAGCGTCGCCTCTAGGTCATCCCGCTCCAGGACATGGGTCTGGTGCTTGAAGTCGCGCGTCGCGAGGATGAAGTGCTCCGGCACGACGGCGAACTTGTTGAGCACGAGGAAGTGCGCGGGGCCCAGATCCGCCACGAACAAGCCGGGCGGCGGCTGGGCGAAGGGGTCAAATGGTTTGTGAGGTTTGGAGGGGTCCGGGGGCGGGCCCTTGGGCTTGTTGGCCAGCGAGGGGGAGAAGCGTAGTTGAAACTGGGTAAGATCAGGGTTCGCGATGGCCTTTCAATTATGATGGTCTCATTACAGGGAACGTACGGGTATCGAGTTGACGGGGAGGATCGTCACCTGCGTCGGGAAGTAGTGCAGCTCGCTCTCGCTGCGTGCCTTTGCAAAGGCCTTGCGAACGAGCTCGGGGAGATTCGCAGGCGCCTTCAGCCGAGCCGCCATGATGAACCCGGCTATGAAGGACGGATGCTGAATGTACAGAATTGTGCCGTTAGCTTCCCTCCCAAAGCTTCTATAAGTTGATGGTGAACCTGTGATGTAATGCCCGCGATCCGCCAGTGTGGGTTCAGCTCCATTCTCGAGAGTGGTCCGTGCGCGACTTGGCCTGCGGCATGAAGGCATTCACAGACGCTACGACCAGCCATGCAATGAGCTGAGAATGATCCCTGCTGTTAGCGACTTGCGACTTGGGCCTCCACAGCCATGACTGCATGCAAGAGTGAAGTTCACTGTATCGACATCTCGTGTCACCAAACAAGAATATGAGACGGAGAAATTAAGAATGGAGTTATTGTCTATTGCATCATTTCTACAGGTTTCATCCACCCATGTAAGTCTATATACCCGGCATTCCAACAACCTGTCGAAGGGCCGGCACGAACCGGGGGACGTAGTACACGGCGTACAACGCAACGAGCGCGGTAAGGAGTCCAGTAAACTAAACCCAGTTAGCACATGAATAGCACAAGGCGTAGGTAGACATTAGTTAACGAACCTTCTCGAACCATGTGTGAAAGTAGATGGCAGTCATCAACAGCATCCACACGTTGAGGCCTGCGATAGCGGTCGCGACTTGTCCGCCGATGCCAAAAGCGGGCTTGCCCTCGCCCTCGCCCGTGGCAGTCTCCGCTTCGACGCCGGCACTCTTCACGGCGCCGTCGGTCATGACAACGCAGCGCTCCTCTCTGCTCCAGCCGCTCCACCGCAGCAAGGGCCATCCCACCTCCTGCAATAGGAAGCCGGTGCCGAGGACGAGCAGGAAGACGTGTCCCGAGATGTCGTGGCCGCCCTTCCACCTGCCACCGGCGGCCTTGCACGCAACAGCGGTAACGAAGTCACCAACGCTTGGATCGTCGCCAATGACGACCTCCCGCCGCGCCAGCTCGCAGCGGCCACCGGTCCAGCGGAACCCGCGGTCGATGATGGGCGCACCGAAGAACCACTGCGTGACCACGAACCACCACGCCGTGACGAGGACCCAGCGCAGGCCCGCCCGCAGCTTGCGCGGCGTGGGGACCAGGCCGGCGGGGCCGACGCTCGGGTGCGACAGGAGGAAGAAGGCGGCGGCGAAGGTGGTCCATCCCCAGCCGCGCTTGACGAAGAAGACGTTGAAGACGTTGGACTTGCGCGCAAAGTAGTTGGGCGCCAGCGAGGGGTCCTGCGCGTGCGACTGCGTGATGGGGTCGTAGGGCGAGGCGCGGAGCTCGGGCGAGAGCACCGAGAAGACGGTGCCAAAGACGAGCACGACGGGGAAGACAGCCAGGGCCGCACGCTCGAGCGGCGTGGGCAGGAAGGGAGGCGTCCGCGTGGCCGTGGTCGAGGTGGCGCGCGATGCCGGCGTCATGTCCTCGGAGGGGTTTGTCTTCAGGCCGCGTCGAGTCGTCACCATTGTGGCATTGAGTTGGGGGTTAAGAGGTCGGCGAGGAGTCAAGAGGGGGAGGGGAGGAGGGTGTCACTCTGCGGCCGGTTGGCGCTGTTCACGATGTTGTTTTGCTGGATGAAAGGCTGCGTTCGCAGTGGCGGTTGGGACCAGATGTGCAAATGCCGTAGCTTCCAAAAAGGTACAGCTGGCTATGACGTCTACTTTGCCCTGAAGCGGCCCCTCGCCCTGATCCAGGCTAGCGTTTATGGCTACCTGACTTGTAGACGCAAGAAGACTCCCATAGTTGCCTCGGCTCCAGGTGTCTAGGCGTGATGGGTCAAAGACTATGCCGTCATTCACACGAGGTAGAATAAATACATGGTTATGTAAGGTATGGTAAGACGAAAACCTTTATGAGGCGACTTCCCACTTATCGACAAGTGTCTCTTGACATGATTTGCCATAGTTTGAGTCATAGTAAGAGATCTGTGCTCCCGAGTTACACTTCAGTAAAGTAACCTACCCTAGACTCAGCCACCAACTGTACAACGTGAAGACTCCGTTGCCGCTATACCTCCAATAGCAACGTGCCATTCATGGTGCGTACCTTGCTTCGTACCTGGAAAGACCTTGATGGCCGTCAACCAATGAAGTTTCGAAAAGCGCGCTGGCCAATCGCAAGGCTTGCATTTCTTCAACCAGGAAATTCCATCCAGCGGCCCATTATCCGAGGTCGGCTTAATCTTTCTCGAAATATCATCCTCCCACCGCGCCGCCTACCGTGAGACCCATTCCTCACGAACCGGACCTGACACCTTTGGTATGGTCGACGCCGTTTCAAGGCTATAACCGTTCATCATGAGTGCTCTTGTAAGCTTTTTTTGCCCCGTGTCCCGCCCGAATTTTAGATGTAGCAAGGGCTGCCTGGTCTTTGCAATTCTATTGCGCTGGTGTTGGCTTTCGCCTTGCTTTTGCGATCTACCGCCCGCACGGCGCGCCTATCTCCCAATTGTACGGCCGCAAAATCTGACTGATGCTTTGTGTGTAGCGGAGAGGCGTTGCCCTCAATGCCGTCGCCTTGGCGCGGTTCCAGTCCCGAACCCTGAGCGCTCGCTCACGATCACTTCCCGTCGCCACCGCACAGTTTCGTGCGTATACTGCCACCAGCCCTCGGCGGCAGGCCTTCACTTCGCAGCTTCACAACACCCCCGATGTTTTCGATCAGCCATTCCAGACCGCTGCCGCCCCGGCCGTTCCCCAGAACCTCACCGAAAAAATTGCTCAGAAGTATGCTGTTGGCCTAGCTCCGGGCAAGGTCGTCAAGGCAGGAGACTACATCTCGCTCGCTCCGCACAGGGTTATGACCCATGACAACACGGCTGCCGTCCTGACAAAGTACAATGAAACGGGAGCGAAAAAAGGCTCGTTCCCAGCTTTTGTCGTTCTACGTTGGGCCCCACTAACACGCCACTACTTGTAGTCCACGATCCCTCGATGCTTGTCTTCGCGTTCGACCACGACGTGCAATCGACGACTGAAGCCAACTTGAAAAAACAGGCTAGGATTGCGAAGTTTGCCGGCGAGCATGGCATTATAGCCTACCCGGCAGGCAGGGGCATTGGCCACCAAATCATGGTTGAAGAAGGTAAAGACAACGCCCATCCGTTCCAATGATGTTCTTCTAACTGGATCACAGGACATGCCTGGCCTGGAACTGTTACAGTCGCCAGCGATTCTCATAGCAACACTTATGGTGCGGTCGGAGCTTTGTGCGCTTCCCTCCTTCTGATTCCTGACTCTAGTTACTAACTTGATCTTAGGGGAACTCCCATTGTGCGCACCGATGCAGCCTCGTTGTGGATCACCGGTAGGACATGGTGGCAGATTCCTCCTGTCGCCAAGATTGTAAGAATTCTGACTCATTGTTCAATAATGCCCGACACTAACAGCCCAAGACTTTGACGGGTATCCTCCCTCCAGGTGTGACAGGAAAGGACGTCATCTTGGCACTTTGCGGCCTATTCAACAAGGACGAGGTTCTGAGTCATGCAATCGAGTTCGCTGGTTCAGAGGAAACGTAAGTCACTTTCGCGTCGTCCGCCCGTCCACTTGACTGAGACCCTACCTAGCATGGCAAGCATCCCAATCGACGATAGACTTACAATCGCCAACATGACAACGGAGTGGGGGGCCCTGAGCGGTATGTTGATCCAAAAGCCCACCATTCGGTCTATCATACACTAATATATGTGTAGGAGTGTTTCCTGTTGACGAGATGCTTATCTCCTGGTATCGCGCAAAGGCCACGGTCGCGGCCTTGTCTGATAGCCCTCTCAAAGACCGTCTTAACCACAAAAGAGTGGATGAGCTGGCGGAGAACCGGCTGGTCGCTGATCCTGGCGCCTCCTATGCCAAAGAGTATTACATAAACTTGTCAACTCTTTCACCGTTTGTGAGCGGACCAAACACCCCCAAGGTCACCACTCCTTTGAAGACCCTCGAGCCTAAGAATATCGCCATCAACAAGGCATATTTGATTTCGTGCACCAACGCCAGGTCCTCGGATATTGCTGCTGCGGCTAGAGTGTTCCGGGAGGCGGCTGAGAGGGAAGGCAAGCCCGTTAAAGTTGCCCCTGGCGTAGACTTTTACATCTCGGCTGCTTCTTTACCTGAGCAGGAGATGGCTGAGGAGACCGGCGACTGGCAAGTCTTGGTCGATGCCGGTGCTCACCGCCTGCCATCAGGCTGTGGCCCTTGCATAGGTATGGAAGATTCCGAGACAGTGACGACGACATCTGGGCCATGAATTCGAACTGACATCTATAGGCCTGGGACGTGGACTTCTTCAAGATGGCGACGTTTGCGTTTCAGCCTCAAACCGCAACTTCCCAGGAAGGATGGGAGCACGCGACGCGCAGGCGTATCTTGCTAGTCCGGAGATTGTTGCCGCCAGTGCCCTCCAAGGCAAGATTGCTGGCCCCGGTTGGTACCAGAAGCCAGAAGGTGTCGAGAAGGTGATTATTGGAGAGGGAAGCGGTGACTACACCGTTGATAAAGCCCGCTCAGTTACGGATGCTTTCGATAAGATGCTCGGCGACATCGACAGCATGATTGCTGCTGCAGAGGGAGGCGAAGGGCAGTCATCCTCTCCCGCTGCAGGAGACGAAGCCTTGACAGAAATCCTCCCGGGCTTCCCCGAGAAAATCGAAGGAGAGATTGTTTTCCTCGACCAAGACTCGATCAATACCGACAGCATCTACCCAGGTTTGAAACCTCTCTTGCCATGAAACGAAGACATACTAATTGCTGATTCACAATCAGGCAAGTATACATATGAAGAACTTGCCACGGAAGACATGGCTCGTGTCTGCATGGAAAACTACGATACCGAGTTCGGCACAACCGCAAAGCCGGGAGACATTCTCGTCGGTGGATTCGCGTTCGGAACGGGATCTTCCCGAGAACAAGCAGCCACTGCCATCCTGGCTAAACAGATTCCACTTGTCGTTTCTGGTAGCTTCAACAACATCTTCAGCCGCAACTCCATCAACAACGCCTTGCCTGGTCTCGAGGTCCCCAAGCTCGTCGAGCGACTCCGCGAGGCCTTCAAGGATGCTGGAAAGATCCCGACCCGGCGCACTGGATGGAAGCTTCTCTGGGATGTGCGTCGCTCCAAGGTAGTCGTTACCGAAAAGGACGGCTCCGTCTGGGAGCAAAAGGTTGGCGAGCTGCCTCCGAATGTGCAAGAGATCATCGCTGTCGGAGGGCTTGAGAAGTGGGTCAAGTCGAAAATTCAGGCTTAAAAGTGAGAACTGTAGGGACATTCCGCGCATACCTGTTGGGTTGGTTGTATATACTCGGGCGTTTTCATGTTTGTTTGGCAACTTGGGTGCGTCGGGGAAACAGTAGAAACGAAATGGCCAAGAGCATATCCCTGAGATTGTACAATATCTTGATGATCACTTTGACGTTGATGGTATCCTGTCCAGGGAGGTGGTCCAGGTATGACTGCGAATGCCGCAGCTCTCAAATACAGCTAGGCGCAGTATGAATAACCAGGGAGCCCTGTCTGTTCGTGGTATTCGAAACCACTTGCTGATGTGCATGAGGCCCCTGGCTGCTGGACTTAGGCCCATAACTCATACATGTAGTAGGGTATAACTACGATAACAAAAGGCCACAGTTTCAGCGAAGTAGCTGAAATCAAAGTTGCCAACTATCCTCACGAGTCGCAAGACTCCTTCGCTTTTTGCCAAGGTCTCCTGTTCGAGTCCGTCTAAAGAACCGACGCACGTCCTTTTTGTTGCAGCTATATACTTGCATGACTTCATGTGTCTAGGTATTCACTCTTCAATCTCTCTTCCTTTCTTTTTTTTTTTCCCCCTTCTTTTTTCTTTCTCTTTGGTATTACTCTTTCACAGGAGTGCAATGCAAGGGGCCACAGTATTGACATAAAGTACTTTCAACATAGAACAACCAGCACGAGCAGCCAAACCGTTTCCTGTAGTCCTCCCCGAGAGCTAGGTTAACTCTGCTATAACTCACGTATTTTCTCCCTTTTGCAGTGTCATGTAGTCCTCGCATTGTGCTTTCCAGGGTAGACTGTTGCTGGTTGAGTCATATGCCGAGAACCCTGCTCTTCCCCTGACGCCAACGGCCCTTTATAACACAAAAAATGCGTTGCTATTGTCAGCGAAGTAGCTCAACAGCATCAAGCCTCCGGGTTACGCAAGCGTTCCCTGGAGGACTGCCTTCTCTTCTCCTTTGGGAGGCTTCGCTTTTTGCTCGAGATTGTTTGTTCGACTTTCACTTGCTGACGCTTTTTGGTTGCCTTTGCCCGTACCTCATGTATCACAGCCGATTACCCCGACAGGCATATTTTAATTTTGTCAATGTTCCTTGTTTCCATTTCAGCGTTCATCTAGGTATGACGAGGTTGATTCCCAGGTGCATTGCAATTTAACCCCTTTCTCATAACGTGTACGACTTTATTCTAGCCTCATTCTGAGAAGAGGGAGCATCTGCGGCCGGAGTGTCAAGCGCTACGACAAGGCAGCCTGCATACCCATGCCACAGCCACACACACCATGCAGACTCTCAAAAGGGGAGGGGACAAAACAGGTTTTCACCCGCCAAGTAACTCAACACACAACTGCGAATCATCGTGGAAGGTTTGATGTGGCCGCTCGAAGGAGTGCGTTTGTTCTGCAGCGACAGTCCGACGTTGTAGCCTCGTCATGGCCTCCGCGTTTTCTTTTTGCTTGGCTGTCTTCGCGGCCCTTGCAGGATGTGGTTGGAGGAGTAAAAGAACATGGATAAAATATGAATAAAATAGTTGATTGATCTTCTATTTTTATAAAGACCGTTTGAAATAGTTTAAAAGATTTATTTTGTGGCCAAATAGTCATAATATAAATACATTAAAAGGGTAATATTCTTATTGTCGATCAACTGTAGGCGGGGTCAACAGTTGATCTTGCGACTGAGTTATTAACAACGTGAAACCACCCCCCGAAGTCATCACGATGGGCGGAATTGGCATTATGCTATCTGGATCATACACCGTCTTGTTCCGCACCAAACCTCCTGTGTTCCATGGATAAGACCTCACACGTTGAGAAGGCTGTTGGGATTTGGGTCTCTCCTCGCGACATCATTGCTTCTTCGCACATGGGCCTCGGCGGGCTCCTCTAGATACCCATTGCCTCCCGCACCTCTCTCGACATCCGTGTCATGAATGCTGTTGCGTGCGCTTCGGTTGCCGCTGCGACTGAGGTTCCGCTGGTGCCTCTCGTTCAGCTGGTGGATGCGGCTGTCGGACGCCTCCCTGGGTTCCTGTTTGATGTCGAGCATCTCGCGGACGGCCTGGGACTGCCTCTTGCGCGACCACAGGTTGCGCCACCAGGTCGTGGATCGGTCGGAGCGCGCCATGGCCATTCTCTGGCACCATGCCAAGTAGGCCCATAGGCCCATGCTGATTACCAGGCCTGCGCCCACGACGATTGCTGCAATGATCCCCCCACGCTCACGCCCTTTGAAGTCCCCATTGGCGTACTTCCAGCCAAAATATCCGGCAATGATGACTCCTGTCCCAAGCCCGGGAAGGGCGATGTAGTCGCCCCTGACCTTGGCCCATGGCATGGCTTCAGAGATGCAGCGTAGGGTGGAGTGAAATAAATGGTGCGAAGCTGTGGGTGATGCAGAGTGAGGCAGGCGAAATGAGGAATTCTCGAGATGATGGAGTTTAGCATCCCGTTTATACTCTTGTCTTACCGGGGAATTGAACCTACGTCACGCTGCAGCAGCAGTTGAGCCGCTGTGCGTACAGTCCAGCCTCGCAATCCTGCCAGCAAGCCAATGTGTATAATGTTACCCCAAGAAGTGGCATCCCTCGCTTAGATGACATCATAAAATAGGATTGCGACAATCGTCTCAATCCTTCCAGTGAATTAAATTATCACCTTTACAGAGTTCACGCTTCGATCAAGAGTGCCTCAAAAAAAAAAAAACATTCTTCTCGTATGAAATAAGCTCAACGGGAAGAATGCTGGCAGCTCGAGGCCAAGGGCCAAGTTCAAGTTCTAGAAGGGCTTAGCTTAGACAACCAAGGTCGCATACACATACCTTACCTCCACATTCAAGGCTCGTGCTGCGTCCAGCCTTACAGGTGGGTGGAGATGACGACAGACTATCTCAACAGTGGCCCACCTCAGGATTTCCGCTTTAGGCAACCAGCCAGGCTACCGCGATCCACCCTCTTGGCCGGACCTTGAGTCACCCGGCCGGCAGCCTAAACATTACAACCAACAGCACCCCTTAGTCCTCCCCTTTATCATGCCAAATAATTCGTCTTCCTACCAGCGAAGTAGCTACAGCTCATTCAGATGAATTTCGGTAGTGCGTAAGCACTTCCTCATATCTATCTTCGGAGTCTTCGCTTTTTTATTGCTGGCCCTGTCTTCGAATCCGTCCTTGAGCTGTCTTTTTTTTCCCCCCCTCTACTATTGGAGTTGGTACTGCGAAACACTCCTGACGAGTAATATCAGAAAGCTTCATTTCCTACTCCCATTCAATCCACTCCATCATAAGCTAATTTTATGATGCCATCACTTCGGTCGGTCCACATGTACGAAAATCTGGTCATTTCTATATCAAGGCCTGTTCACGGCATATCTTAAAGTCCCTTTTCAGCTCTGTCCCTGGTACCCCATCCTGATGGCCACTGAACCCTATACATTCAAGAAGACTGTGAAGACGTGTCTCTGTAAAGCCACTTGCATTTCTGGTATATACACATACGAAAGTAAAAGCTCCAATATGTTCAAGGTGAAACAGTCGGGATTACTGCGGCAGTGCCGTTGCCGACACAAGCGCCGTGCATCCCATCTCGGTTGGGCCTGGAGCCACCGAGAACATCCCAACGGAAGCTGCATCTGAGTGGTGAGGCCCAGTCATTGACTGCGCCATACCGTACAGAATTCTCGGCTCAGCACGGCCGCTACTCTATGCCGCCTGGAAGAGCGCAATGGCACCCGCAAAGTTGTTGCGGTTGTCAGCGTCAAGGGCGGCCGACTGGCCATTAAGTCTGACCATGTTCACGGCCGCCTTGGTGCTGATGCCGACGAGATGTACGCTTGAGTTCTCAATGCTGATCATGTTATCTTGGCAGTTGTTGGCGGGCACACATTCCTGATCATAGTTATTGAAGAAGCTGTAGAGGCCGCCGCCGTATATGAACACGTCCTTGGAGTCGTTGATGCGGAGACCCCACGTGCGCCTGCAGGTGCTGGAGTCGGTGCATTCAGAGAAGTCGGGGTCAAAGTACTTGGCGTTCGGGGTGAAGGGCACCATGGAGTCAGGGTTGCCCTGGAAGTAGGCCGTCTCGGTCTGAATCAGACTCATGAAGAGGTTGGCCGCGTTTTGGATCTGGTAGTTGACCAGGGTGTTGTGCTCAGAGGCGCTGCCCCACAGCCAGGTGGGCTTGGTCGTCTCGATGAGCATGCCGCGGCCGTTGTAGATGTTGATCTGGCCAAAGTCGGGAAGATCCAGCTCGTGGTCGGAAACCCAGGCCCATGTGTTCTCGAGGTACGCGCTGGCGGACTTGGTGAGATGCAGCAGCATGAATGAGCCAATGCAATCGGGGTTGACCTCGGTGGTGACATCGGGCGTCTTGGCGCAGCGATCGGACTGGAGCTGTGTGCCGGCTGATCCACCAACACGGAAGTGCACATCGAACAACCCAGCAGAGCCCTGCGACTGGCCCTCGACGTTGAACTCCATCAGGATGGCACCAGGCTGAGGTCCCTGGGTCTCAAACATCAGGTCGGCAATCTCGACGTTGCCAACATCTCCTGGCTGGCCGATCTGCCAAACAGGCTTGGGGTTAGCCTGGTCCTTGAAGTTGGTGCTACCTCCAGCCATGATGAGTGGCCAGATCTCGCCAACAACCTTGACATCCTTGGGAACGCGAACGGTGTCGGTGATGATGTAGGCACCGTGGTCGAAGTACACAATCTCATCAGCAGCAACACTGTCGAAAACAGCTTGGATGGCAGCAGTGTCGTCGGTCTTGCCGTCACCCTTGGCACCGCGGGTCTTGACAGAGATGAACTTGGAAGAGGGGACATCGAGGTACTGAGGCTTGCTGCGGGCGAAGACGCGGCCAGATGCCTCGAGGAGACCAGCAGGCTTGGTGATGGCGTCACGAGAGGTTTGGATGGCATTGCCACCGTCAGCGCCGTTGTAGGCGCGTCCCTGAACCCACGATGCGACGACAGCATTGCCCGGGAGGATGGTAGCCTGAGTGCCGCCATTCTTGACAGCGATGGGAACGTTGGAAGACATGTCGACATTGTCGAGAACAATGGTGCCATTGGTTCCAGTCTGGCCGGGGTCGTAGAGGGTGAGCACGCCAACGCCAGTGTTGGAGATCTTGCTGTCAAGAACAAGGATCGAACCGGCATTCTGAACAACGCCGTCACCAGAAGTCATGTCAATACCGACATCACAATTGTTGATTTCGATGCCGTGGAAGGCCCAGACCCAGTTCCAATTCATGAACATGGCAGTCTTGCAGCCGTTGAACTTGAGATTGCGAACGGTGAACTGCTGGTTACCGAAGAAAGCACCATATTTACCACCGTTGAAAGTGAGGTCAGTCATGAAGCCACCCGAGCCATTGTCCATGAAAATGCCTTGCTGAACGTTGGCGTCGCTCTTGTCCTCATGCATGTCAAACTGGATGTTCTGCAGTGAGGTGGCCTGGGCAACCTGCCAGTGAATACCGGTACCGGTGGTCATGGGCAAGCCCTTCAGGTCGATCTTGAAGTTGCGGATCTGGCGGAAGAAGTTGTTCTGGTTGGTATACCAGTTGGAACCATCCGGGTTGTAGGGGTCGGAGTCGATGACAGCGATACCCTCGAAGTTGCCGGCAGCCTTCAGAACAGGCAGATCAACGGCGTCACCAACCAGTTGCGTGTAGTAGTATGGGATAATGGGCTTGGAGACAACGTAGGTACCGGGAGGGAAGTAGACGAGGCCGGGGGTGACCGTGGAAGAGTCACAGCCGTTGCCGCAGCGGTCACCATCGGTGATAGCTGCATTGATGGCAACCGTGTCATCAGTCGAGCCATCGCCTGTGGCACCATAGTCCTTGACGTTGCGGAAGACCTTGTGGTTCGCGTCTCCAAAAGCAGCAACGCCCTGACGCTGGATATCACCGAACCACCAGGGTCCGGCAGCGCCAGGAGCAGGTGCTGGAGCCGGGGCAGGGGCGGGTTCCTGCGGAATAGGGTTGGGCGAGGGGACAGCCTCGGCCAGAGAGAAGAGGCGCAAGGCCAGAATCGAAGTGGTGAAGACGGTCGCGAGACCCATCATGAGATAGTACCAGCTAGCTGGGTTTCTTCGAGTATGCAAGTGTTGTTGTGAACCAAGAAAAGGTTGTGCCGATGCAGGCTATAAGAATGGATGCGTCAGTCTCAAGTCGTTGCTTTTCGCGTGGTAAATGTGAAATGTCTTGCAGGAAAAAGAAAACAAAGTCCGAGCCAGAGTGGGATACTGATGTCAGAAAGGTAATAATAACGTGAAGGGATATCAAAGCTCAACTGCATACATCTAGAGGCTTTGCGTAGACCGTGGGACTGCCCAGCAGCGTCGAAGAAACAGATGAGCAAGAAAGGGAACGAAGATGAAGAGTGTATGGTGAAGCAAACAGTGAGAGAACCTCAGAAGTGAGGTGAGGTTCTTATAAGAATGGGTGGGTCCAGCAACGACGACAACAATCGCAGGCAAATGAGAGAGTGGCAGTGAATGTGGCAAAGAGTGGCAGCCAGCTGGTGAACAAGCATCCCAATCTTCGGTCATGTGTAGGAGTGGCAACCAGCTGGTTTGTGATGTGAGGTTCTGTCTGGTGTTTCCCCACAAAGCGCCAAGTAAATAATAGAGCCGAAATGAGTTGAAGAACGAGGTAGCACGCAGCTGCTGCTTTGGGCCAAAGATGGTGTGTAGTTGCGGGGAGGTAACGATACATCGGGGCTTCCTTGGCCCGGGGATGTGTGATGGGGTCATGCGAATGGGAAACTTTCCCCAGCCCAGGATGCGATTGTGCCGATCGCTAGGCGAGATGAACCAAGCGACCCAGGTAGGCAGCGATGAGTGCACAAAAAGCAATAGTGGCCGGACGACAAACTCCAGCTCGGAGCTGCACAGCGTTGCATTGACTTACCACTGACTGGCACGGGGTGACGTGCAGGTCTGACTCTCCCCAAGGTTACCAGCGACGGCTTGGCAATGGAGTCGAGGATAGTTGCGGAGGCGGGTTGAGGGCCTGGTGATGGTTGGGGTATCCTTATATGACGATGAAAATAGGAACGACAGGAGGGATGACGAAACAAAGTGGTATCAGAGAACGTGAAAAAGGAGCATGCTTGAAAGAAAAGAAGGGGAGGGGAACCGAGACGATCAACGACGGGTAGAGATGTAGAAAGGGAAGACGCAGAGATGACACCAAAACCGCGTGCGTTTATGTGCGTGTGAGTGGTGTCTTATATCAAGACAGCCAGGCAAGGACAAAGCAGGCCAGGACAAACTTTCCATGCAAGCTAAAACGGATGGGCCCCAAGGACCAGGGGACAAGGCACCGCATCCACAGGCCAGCAGACCTCGACCTCACTTACACGCACGCATGCACATAGTCCGAGTTGAGGGCCGAAAAAGTAACATTGGGTCCGCGGCGGTTTGAAACAGCCGGCGGCGGACGTACCTGGCGGGTGGCAGAGTCGCATTCCTGGGGGATCGCAGTGGCACGCACACGCTGGTGCTGGCCACGGTAGCCGCCATGGGGCTGTGGAGCCATGACTTAGGCGTGGTCGTGGTTAAAAAAAAAATTAAAAAAAAGGTGATTAGGAAACAATTGGCCACCAGACGAGCGTGCCCTTGTTTCAGACGATCAAAGGGGGCTCAGTCGATGGGACGAAAACAGGAACAGCGCAGCAGTAGGCGGCTGTTGTAGCCGGCCCCCGCTGAGAGGGGGGGAACAGCTTCAGCGCGATAGGGTGATCGTTGATGGCTACCCGGTTCGCATGAATAAAAAAGACCCTCTCGCTTTGGCTAACCAGGGGCTGTGATGCGTCCAGGATGCAAAGAGGAAGTTGGGTCGAGGATGGGCCGACTGTCGTGGTTGGCTGTGATGTCAGGAGAGGAAAAATCTCCTTATTGCATCTGCCGCATGCACCAACAACCCTTGTCCCGAGGGCCAAGGGGGGGGGGGGGAAGCCAAGAATGGGGCCTATAACGGGCCAGAGTCGATTCTCACTTCAAACTACCTGCGACTCGCCAGCAAAGCGCAAGGGCTTGGCAGCATCACAGCAGTAAAAAGTCCCCCCAAATCGTGACGCTGCCCGGCTCGTTCACGCCCAGCGGACGGGAGAGCGCCCGTGGCATGTCCGTGGGCATCGATGCCATGAATCAACCGCCGTCGTGGGGTCAGTTGAGCGTAGTCCTGTTTCGTGCGCAGGGGTTTTAGCGCGTCCCATGGGCTGTCCGTTGGTAGAGGGTGGATCGCGAGAGTGGAAGAGGTGGGAGCAAAGGCAGGGTCGTGGATGGCTCTGTTTGTCTGAAAATAGTGCTCGAGCTAAACCAG
This sequence comes from Paramyrothecium roridum, assembly GCA_003012165.1. Classification (NCBI taxonomy): domain Eukaryota; kingdom Fungi; phylum Ascomycota; class Sordariomycetes; order Hypocreales; family Stachybotryaceae; genus Paramyrothecium; species Paramyrothecium roridum. The sequence continues at coordinate 6,275 of PXOD01000074.1, read as the reverse complement.
AAGCAAGGACGCTGGGTAAAATGGTGATCCTGTTGCCTGTTCAGGTCAAGGCCTTGCCGTCGCTCCTCCCTTGTTCCTGACTAGAGGTACTTCTCCTCCCGGTTCTAGCGCCGTTTCACATGCACCGCTGCTGGGGGTTTTCGTTGGTTCAACTTCGTCCGCGAGCTCCTAGTGCCGCAGCCCAACTTGTTCTTCAAAGCACGAATTTGACCCGGCCGACTGGTCGTGGAAGCGCCATCTCTTGACGCCTCCCTTGGATATTTCGTCCATCTGCCGCATCTTGCAGGCATGAATCCGTGTCTACAGGGTGTCGGCTTTTGCCATGATCCTGGTGACGTTGTCGCTATCAACCCTTCCTTCTCTTTAAAGCACCAACAGTTGAGCCCAACCCGTAAATCCAGCCAAAGTCAGCCAATAGCCTTTCGAACCTGACATCAACACGCGATCAATTCTCTGCTATTGATCAAGGAATCAACTTTTCGGACATGCCAAATTCTTTGCCCCTTGCCCGCGCGCATGGCCTGGCGCAGGTACTGACAAACACTGGGTCAATAACAAGCTTCGCCGATCTTCATGCACGATATCGACTCTGCAGCCCTTGAGTTCAGTTTTGCTCTAATGAGTGGAAGCATGTCTACGCCTTCGCAACGAATCAAAGTCTGGTTCCCGCAGGTTCCGAGACCATTTACTCAGCGCCACGCAGAGAATAGCCCCATCATCCCTGGCTCCGTACTATGCATCGCCGTTTGCCACTCAGCAGTTTGTTGCAAACTCGTGGCATCAATTTGCTTTTGCGCGTGCCCAGCTGCTTCCCACCGATCACGCACTTGTTTTCATGGACAAATAAAAGACGCCTCTTCTTTCGCGTGACCCAAGACTTTCCTGGCTTACTTTGAGGATCAGCTTGATCAACTTGGCTCTGGGAATGCGGAGCAGACATCGATCGCCTCCTTACTGACAAGTCCCTGCCGATCATCCCTCCCCTACGGACATCTCCCGCGGTGCTACTATTGATCAAACATCGTCCACGCATTCTTCCTCGCGCTGCCCGCTTATAGCCAGTGGCCTGCAATTTCCTCAGGGTGGCAGTCGACCATTCCTCCTTCTCCGGCGCATCCCTGTCTCGAAACAGGGGCCCCAGAAATTTTGCGGAGGCGCACGGCTTCTAAAAATTCTTGGCCTGTGGTGCCGAAGATGCGCGACGGTCCGTTACCCAGCTCTGCATCTGGGCACTCCGATTGCCGACGACGGCTTGCAGTTTTTCCCCGTGCTGATCGTTGGGGGCTGCGCCTAAGGTATCAGTCCTATGACCTGCAGGTCGGAAAGTATGCTCTCTGGTCAGGAGCAAAGTTGATTCACCCTACGTGCTCCAGAAGAATGATTATGTATGCGGTGGGTCTTGGCGTTTCTATCTCTGACATAACCGCTCATCGTCCAAAGGCTGTTTACTACTAAGGTAGTCTGGTATCTTCCTTTACAACTCCGACGATACTTATGCTGATCACCAGCTCTTTGGTCACGCCAACAATCCAGATGAGCCCCCTCCCCGCCATCGCTCTTTGTGAACCCTTGTAAGTCAGCAAGCGAGCCCATCCCCTCATTCACATCTGCCTGTATTCCCATGTGATCCGCCCACCGTCTTGTCATGGGGGGATTCACCTTCCCAACTCAGCGCGGTTTCGGGCCTAAAATAAGCCCATATAGCATTAATTAACTCCCCTTTTCGTGCCCCGTGGCGAGCGAATAGACTTGTGCGTGTCACAGGCTCCTGTCAGGAGGAACAGACGGTCGATCCTAATGGACTAAATTATTCTGGCCAACGAAGCCTTGGGGCTATGAGCCAGAAGCCGAGTACCAGTGCCACAGTCCTCCGAATTGACAAACCCCTGCCATGCGTAGCGTCAAACCCGAAGTATCACAACCCAGCAAAGATCCCTTCCTGCCGGCTCGGCCAAATCTCCTTTGTTCGCTTCCAGGTTGTGTTACAGAACGAATCCATGGCCAGAAGCTTCGTTTGAAGGAATCATCGTGTGGGACAACATCAACACACTGCGGAAGTCAGAGGAGCGCAAATAGTCCAAATGACATGTTATTGTTGTATGGCTACTATATTCAGGTCTATAGGTCTGTACCCATCCAAAGTTATTACGACAAGAAAAGTGTCCAACAGGTAACAAAATCAAGAATCAACGCCACCCCAGTCCCAAGGAAAAGCCAGAGCCCGGTGCTGACTGGCCTTTTCCAACGCCCTTGCGCTCCAAAATGACAAAGTCATGAATCATTGAACTGCTCGGATTTGCACTCTGGCTAGAATCCTAGCGAAATAGCCCTTGAGGGCTGGTCGGATCGGGGCTCTCCAACATCTCGATGCCTTCCACCTCGGCGCCGAAATCCATTATCAGAATCTTTGGCTCCTGGCCAGTGCTGACAATACGGCGGTAATCGCTCTTCGCGCTGAGAACCCAACTAGCGTGCCATCGCGGAAAGTCAAGTAGCTGGTACCCTGTCTCCATGTCCCAGACCTTGATGTCCCTGTCGTAGCTCCCACTGACCAGCCGCCCACTGACGCTGTCGATATGGAGGCTTCGTACCAAATTCTCGTGGGCGCGCATTTCTCTAACGCACTCGCCTGTGTTGGCGTCCCAGATGCGAATAACCTTGTCGTTGCCCGCGGAGGCTACGTAGCGGCCGTCCTCTGAGAATTGAGAGCAGGCCAAGCCCTTGGTGTGCCCGGCAAATTCTCGAATGATTTTCCCTGTGTCAATGTTCCACAGCTTGACCAGGAAATCGCCTGAGCAGGATACTATGGTATTGCCACGCATCTGCACCGCGTTCACCGGACCAGTATGACCACGGAGCTGTCGCAGCAATGCCCCGGTTTTCCGGTCCCATACGCAGATGCTAACATCCTTGCTACAGGTTACAATGTGCTTCTCATCAAATACCAGGTCTAGGACGGCTGCGGTATGGTGCCGAAGGCGGCGGATTGGCTGGTACCCATTCTTGATGTCGTACACAATGCACGTTGAGTCAGACGAACCAGTAACAAGAATGTCTTGATCGTATTGCAGGCATAGAATTGATGCCTTGTGGTGCTCCGGGAACGAGACCGGCGTAGGCATCGACGATGCGGCTTTCTGGTCGTCCGACCCAGAAGCGTAATGCATGGGGTTACCCTCCTCATCGAGAAGCATGTCGCCCGAGTGCACAACCTCGGGCGGCCCAATGATGAGTCGGCACTTGAGGGTATGCATGTCCCAAATGCGAATCGTCTTGTCCCGGGAGCCTGTAATAATTTTGTGTCTATAGGAAAGTCAGTAACGCGGCACATGAGGAAAGGCTGAGGTCTACTCACTCATCAAACTGGAGACAGTAGATGCTATCCGTGTGACCGTGGAGATAGACAGGTCGGGCTCCTCCAGTCTTCCAACGCTGTATCAACTCCTGCTTGATGCGATAAATTTGTCGCCAGTCTTGATTTGGCAACACCCGAGGAGTACCGAGGCCAGAGCCTGGTTGAATAGGGGTGCTGGTGGCGTATGTAACACTCGTTTCCCTGAGACAAGACTCCCGCCAGATGTGCTGCGTGGCTGCAATCTTGTTCCAGGTGTGCGAAACTAGACACACCTTGGCTAATGTGGCTGCGTCCAGATATTCCAGCACATGAACGGCGAGCTCCGTTGGGAGCTGCGAGACGAAGTCTATGCGGCTAATCCTGGCATCTTGATTCACGACCAAGTTTCCATCACCAATCTCGATGCCCAAATCAGGGACTGTCACAGTAATGCCAATGCCACTCTCGCGATCATTTCCATCCTCGCTCTTTGAGGGTTGCAGCCACCTGTTTTGAAGATTTTGTCTGGCGAGGAACTCGTTGGAGATGGCAGCCGATGCTTTCGCCGCGGCACCGGTGTGGAACGGAATGACAGGCGGCTCACCGCCAAGACCTGGAATGGCAAGATGAACCGAGTTTGCTGGTCGCTGGGTAGAGTTTCGAGATTCGTACGCAGTGTCGAATTCGTAAAATGATCGCGAATGTCGGAAACCCGTAGCATGACGGATACGATCCAGCGTGGAGTGAGCAGTGGTTGGTCTCAAATTCGAGGGGGATTCATGGATGGTATCTTCGGCAGCGGTGGACGCACGTCTGTGCACTATGCCTTTCAGGGACACAGAGGCCCGACGGAAGAGGCCCTTAATACTTCCAGAGTGCCCTTGGGAATGGCTGTGGTTTGGTCTATGTGTGTGCTCAGCTGATTCTCGGGAATCGTCGATGGCGAGATCGTTGGCATGTTGCGAAATGGCTTGCATCTCATCATGCGTGAAAAGGGTCGACTTCGGTCGACGCCAGGGTAGCGACAAGCTAAGACTGCGAATGCGACGGTTCGATGACTGATCAGAGGGATTCGGATGATGAGGCTGGAAAGTCTCTGTCGAGTATGCCTCTGGTGAAGTAAAGATGGCCTCCTGAGCCGGAGCCCAGTCGTTGACCGGAAAGATTCTTCGTGGCATGACGTAGATCGAGAGGAGAAAAGGATAAGAGCGAGAAGGTTATCCTATCTCGTGACAACGGGCGTATATCTATTGATTCGCTTGTCTGGCCGAGGACCAGTCGATGGTGACAGCGATGCGCGACGCGTAAGGTGTTACTGCATTCGAGTCTCTGCAACGAAGCGGACGGGCTGGCGCAAGGAAGAGCGAAAGCCAGGGGAATCGTAAATGGTAGAATCGTAGAAGGGAGTCCCGAAACGGCTCCGGGGAAGCGAAGATAGATAGCTCGCGAAGCAAGGGGGGACAATCGAAATGGCGAAGAGGCAGTCGATTCGGGCAGCGTCGGTCCGTAGGCTGGCGGGGAACTGTCAATGCAATGCAAGACAACAAGGGCCAGGAAACCCGGTGAGCAGGGGCGCTGGAATCAATAAGTCGAAGAAGGAGGGACGAGAAGGGAAGGAAAAAAGCAGACGATCAAACAAGGCCCAAGCAGAAAGGACGTCGGGTGTTAAGGGCGGAAAACCAGTCGAGATTGGGCCTCTCTGGAGATGGAAGAATAATAAGGCAACGGGAAGATAAGGGTGTCGCGCAGGACATTCGAGGCAACTAGGTAGGTAGGTACCACAGTAAGGTACCACAGTACAGTACGCAGCAGTGGGGCGCGGGAGAGCCGAAACCTTAAGGCAAGGTACAAGGGGCGACAGCATGTACCCCGTCACCCCCGCTGTGCTGCAGGGAGACTTTGGAAAGGGCCCTCCAAGACTAGAAGTTCTCTGTTTTCCATTGTGGCGCGGGCTTGGCTTGGTCAGGAGTACAAGGCACAAACCGCAAGTCATGTCGTCCTTCATTTGAACCCATGACGAGTATCAATCAAGGCTGGGTTTTGGCGCAGACTAAAATGATGGGGATAAGGAAGATTTGCTTGCTTGCCTTACGACTGCATTGCATTGCATTTTGTGCTTTCTCCGATTGTGCACTCTGCCTCTTGCGCCCTAAAGACCCTGAACCCAGGAGAATCTCTAGCCAAATCGGTTGCGCGTTGTTGACTCGTGTTTTAGTTTCAATTTTCCGCGGGCCTTAAGCTGCCAGCTATCCATTATTCTACCGAGGTGCTCCATGCTAAAATTTTTCGGGTTGTCTTTTCCTTTCTTATCTGGTGTAATGAGTACTGTAATGCCGTAGGGACGTTGGCGTGTGTACTTTCTTCAGGAGTTGGTACTCGGCTTCGAAATCCACGAGTCTGGATAGGTTCGTCGACAGGACCCTTGTTCGGCTGATTTCCGCACAGAATCTCCCATTTCCCGAGTTTCTTCATGCATCTTTGTAGCAAATAGGGATAGGCTCTGAACATTCAGAACACGTAAGACAGTGAATCTCACGTCGAAAGACTTCACACTTACGCCTCGGGCCCTGTTTTGCAGTATATGATGGTAAATTAAAAAGGATTTTTTTAAAAAATAAATAAATAAATAAATAAATAAATAAAAATTAAAAAATAGAATAACTAAGAATATATTTCTTTTCACCTGTTACTTATCTGTCCCGTTGTTCTGGTACGTAGCAACTCAACTTGTAACAATGAGCTGTCCATGGCTCGACCGTGCCTACATTCCTGCATGGAAATGCCGACGACAATTTCACGGGAGGCATTGACCCGATGACGTTGACTCTGAAAGAGATGACCCCTCGCATACTACGGCTTGATCGTACGTGATGCATTGTTCATATTTGCAAGTTTAATTTCTTGGGTCCTGGTACGTACTATAAGAATGTTGGAAAGCCAT
>PXOD01000073.1:0-41379 GCA_003012165.1 Paramyrothecium roridum | reverse complement strand
GGAGAGGCAAGGTAAGGAAAGGTAAAGGCCGTGTACTGTACGTAGTCTACCTTGGGTCGTAGTGCGGGAGGAGACCAGACCCGCGGTACGGGAAAGGTACCGTGCCCGTACCCGTACCCATAATGTACCCAACCTCTGCGGTGCCTCTCTGCCTGTGCTTTGTGCCTGTTGCCCTTTTCTCTCTTTGCCTCTTCTCTCTCTCTCTCTCTCCCTCTCTCTCCCTCTCTTTCTCTCTCTACCACTACTGGTACTCCGACCGCTACCGCTACCGCTACCGTCCCTACCGCAGGGCGCGGCGCCGCTCGCTGCATTGCATCCTTGCGCTACCCTGAATCTGGAGAGCGGGTGGGGAGGGGGACTCGTTTCTGCTTCGGCCCGCCGTGGCCCAGACCATGAGTCGATTCCAGCCCCCAGGGGTCCAGTGGCCTGTTGCAGCGCTGGCGTCCACTGAACTGGTTCGAGGGTCCCCGTAAGGGTCAAAGTCTAACGCAAGCCGGGAGGCTGGGTAATGCTGGTCACGTGCCGTTGGTCCCAAACGGGTATCGCGAGAATCAAAAAGATCAAAGACAGGAAGCACGTGGGTGGGCCACCATCTCAATTCGGATCAATCCACATGCACCAAGACACTGTTGTCTCAGGGAGCGTCGCCGCGAGGAAACATGAGGTGCATGCAGACGCCGTGGCAACATCGCGGCCGTGCCGTCAGTGCATGTCCTGACAGCCTTGCATCATCCATGCCATGCCATGCCATGCCTTGCCTCACCTTGCATTGCCCACCTGTCCCTCACCGTGATGGACCGTTGTTGCATCCATTCTTTCAGATCGACGCATCTCGAACAGGTTTCTAAGCAGTAACAGATACAACCCGTGTCGATCCTGGATCTTGGACCATTTACTCACGTCCAATGGCATGATGCAATAATGCTTATTTTCCGGAACGGACCCTGGGGCCCAGCGTGGTGCAAATATGCAGTACGGACAGCGTCCGAGAGGCTACATTCCACTGCCGCAGCACAACAAAATGCAACGCTGACACAATTTTTTCCTCAAGCATCTACCAGCATGACTCGATGACCATCTCAAGTATCGTGACTAGGCACATGGCATACTAAGCACGTTGCTCTGCCAGCGCCAACATGGCTGACTGATGCTTGAACGTGAAAGTAGGAGTGAACGTGAGCATCAGAATAGCGACTGACATTCACCACAGATGCTCAGAAGCCGTAAAAGGGAGGGACGAAACCTGCTTTTCTCAAAGCGAGGCATTCTGTCGCAATCACACGTTCAAACATCATCATTGAGCCATGCAATCCTCGTATACGGCCACGCTGGAATGGAAACACCCGAGGCCGATTAGCCAACACAATTACTTTTAAACATTTCTACATTATCCCCATCTATGTTCATCAACCCGCATTGTTACAGGCACTGGTATATCTCTCATCATCCGACCATTACACGTCATGTTGCTTAGAAGAGGGCCAGCGCACCCAGAGCAAGCATGGCAGCCCCGCCGATGTAGCTGGTCGCAGCGGCGGCGCCGGGCTCCGTAGTCGTCGTCAACTCGGTGGTAGTGGCGCTCTCGTCGTCGCTGTCGGTGCTGGTGGAGGGAGCCGTCGTCACGGTGGCGTTGGATGCGCCGGTCGAGCTTGCGACCGACGTGACGGCTGCCGAGCTGGAAGCACTCGTGGCGGTTGCGGCCGAAGCAGAGGCCGAGGCGGCGGAGCAGAAGACAGCAGCGGCGGGAAGGACCTCGGCTGCAGCAATTGATGTTAGCAGGAATTCACCAAAACCACAGCAAGGACGTCAATGGGTGGTACGTACTGACGGCACGGTCAGGACCGCAGGCCTGGAGGACACAGGCGACACCGGCGTCGTAAATGTTCTCGTAGTTCTCCTGGACACACCAACAGACGGCGTCGTCCAGTGAGCAGTCGGTGGCCTGCTCGGTGGCCGTGTTCAAGCAGTCAAGGGAGCACTCAGGCAGGTAATCCGCCTTGTCCTGGGCACTGGCAAAGCCAGAGAGGGCCGCGGTGGCGGCCAAGACAATCGAGGTGGTCTTCATGGTGGATTGGTCGACTGGCGAGTACTTGCGGTGGGAGGCAGAAGCAGAACAGAGGGATGAAAAGCTTGACGAGAGAGCAAAATGAACGCAGGGCGGGAGCGGGACTTTTCCAGCTTCATGCAATGCACCGGCAGCATGGGCTCTTATAAACGGTGGAGATGGGCAAGCCACGGCCGGATTGATAAAATGCTAACCCCCCTGCTCACACCAAGAAGCATGGTTTGCTTGTGATGGCAAGCCTCGTAATCGCTAACGAGACGACCAACACACGAGGACCCAACAGCTGAACTGACGGTTCATCGGCTAGGCTGGGCAATCCACCAAGGTGGTCCTGGATCTTCCGCTGTCGCCCTTGTTCGTTCAGCTGCGCGAGCTTGGCACTCATCTACTACGGCCATTATTCAGATTCTAGTCCCATCTCTGTGAGTCAAGGAAACTTCGGATGGTCGGGACAAGGCCTCCAAGAACCCATCAGCTCACCAGGAACCAACACGCAATTCCCGCGTACTGGACTCAAATCCTTCTGGCTAGCGCCGCCTGTCCACCCTCGGTCGTTCGCTACGAGAACGGACACAAGCCCCTCCTCCAGCCGGCGCCCTGATTCGTTGATCAGGGGTGTTGGGGCCCCGGGGCTGACCGTTTCCCAGGTGGGGAACTATGATCTGGGCGAAATTTTTATCTGATCATCTGATAAGATGCGCCCATTGGCTGGGATGCGCCCGGCCCTGGATTCTATTTCCCCTTTCCGATGGTGACCCGGCCGTTGGGCAGGCGAAGAGTAAAACGAACCATGTGCGGTATTTTCGCCTGTTGGCCGTCCCTCCCACCCCCAGCAGGCCGTGCCGAGGTCTTGCACCAAAAGGGACATGGTGGTGGTGATGGTGGCTTGACACGAGATTGTGCTCATGGAACCGTCGCATGCAGTAACCCAGCCTTAAGCAGGGAAAAGATCCGATATCGTACTCTGTACATGCTGCTGTTTAAATGTAGGAGACTGCCCCCCCCCTGTCTGGGTTCCCTGTCAAGTGAAGAAAATATCACATATTTTTTGGTGGTGGCGGATTGCATCGGTTTTGAAAGGCTTTTTTGTACATGCCATCGACTTCTCCTCACCCCCGTCTGCAACCCTCCTCTTCACTTCCCCTCTCTTTGCCGTTGCGACAATGAGGTTCTCCAGGAAGTCTGAAAAAGAGGCGGCGACGGCTGCCGCTCCGGCCGCAGACCCTGACTCCATCAACCGCGATTCCAATGGCGCCCAGGATGTCGAGAAGAGTACTGTCCTCACCGATGCCGAGAAACCCCACGAGTCCAGCGATGAGGAGGTCCAGGCCGGTGTCAGGAAGATCGAGGCGACGGCCAGCGTTTGGAGCAAGTCCCATCTCATTGCCGCCTATGTCATGTAAGTCGTTTTCCACTGGCGACACGCAGAGGAAAACAACAACAACTTACACACTAACTCCCACAGAATATGGCTCATTTACTTCATCGCCTCCCTGCAGGAAGTCGTCGTTCGCACGATGAACCCCTTCGTCACCAGCGCCTTCTCGCGACACTCGCTCACCGCCGCGGTCGGCATCATCGCCAGCGTCTTCGGCGGCCTGTCGAAGCTGACGCTGGCCAAGATCCTGGATACCTGGGGTCGTCCCCAGGGTCTGGCTTTGATGATGCTGATCTGGGTGATTGGATTCATCATGATGGCCAAGTGCCCGAACGTCGAGACGTATGCTGCCGCGCAGGTCTTTTCGACAGTTGGGTAAGGCCATCTTTTCTCTGACTGGCGCGTGCCTGGTTTTCGCGCGTGATTGGGGCTAACGAGGTGGCAGGGCTCAAGGCGTCAGCTACTGCTTGACCGTCTTCATCTCCGACACGACCAGCCTCCTGAACCGAGCGCTGATGCTCGCCTTCGCCACGACGCCGTACATTGTCACCCCCTGGATCGGCGGCCCCGTTTCCGATAGCATACTCGCCAAGGGCGGCATTGGCTGGCGATGGGGCTTCGCCATCTGGACGATTGTCACGCCGGCCGTTGTCCTGCCCCTCGTCATCCTCTCCCTCTGGAACCAGCGCAAGGCACGCAAGCAAGGCCTGTTGGAGGGCACGAACCGCCCCATCACATTCCGCTCGATCCTGGATCTCTGCATCGAGATCGATCTGGTTGGCATCATCCTGCTGACGGGTGGTATGGCTCTCTTCCTGCTGCCCTTCTCGATCTGGTCGTACCAGGCACAGGAGTGGCGGTCGCCCATGATCATCTGCATGATCATCTTTGGTGCCGTGCTGCTCGTGGTCTTTGTGCTGTGGGAGAAGTTCCTCGCCCCCGTCAAGTTCATTCCCATGTCGCTCCTCGCGGACCGCACCGTCTTCTTTGGTGGCCTCATGCTCACCTTCATCTTCGCCAACTCGACCATCTGGGGACAGTACTTCACGTCGATGCTGTTGATTGTGTGGAACACAGGCGTCACCAAGGCTACATACATCAGCAACATTTACCGAACGGGTTCCTGCTTCTCCGCCTTGGTCCTCGCGTACCTCATCCGGCGTACACAGAGGTTCAAATGGGTTGCCATGTACTTTGCGGTTCCTCTCATGATTCTGGGCGTTGGGTTGATGATCCACTTCCGCCAACCCTCGCAGGACGTGGGATATGTTGCGATGACGCAGATCTTCGTTGCCTTTGCGGGCGGCCCCATCGTCATTGCCGCCGAGATGGCCATGATGGCCCCGTCGGACCACCAGCATATTGCTGTGCTCATTGCCATCTTGGATCTCTTCTCCAGCACCGGCGCCGCTATTGGATCGACCATCTCGGCCGGCATCTGGACGGGTACCTTCAAGCGGGCTTTGAGGCGCCACCTCCCCGAGGGAGCCCCCGTCGACAGCATCTACTCCTCGCTGTACACCCAGCTGGCGTACCCGGCAGGAACACCGATCCGCCAAGGCATCGCGTTGGCGTACGGCGACGCCCAGCGGTACATGGTGATTACGAGTGTGTGCTTCGCCGTGTGTGCGTTGGTTTGCGTGGGTTTCTGGAGAGACATCAAGCTTACTTCCAAGAACCAAACCAAGGGCAATGTCATCTAATGAAGACGGGCAGCAGAGACGCTATCAAGACATATTAATCTAAATGTTAATTAATGGATATTTCAATCCATTCCCATCCATAGTACCTGCACAATTCATTGTGATCGTAAGAAGGCAAGCTAACACTATCTCCTAGGGGGAAAAAATACCTCCTAGGGAGATCCTTCGGCAGCTTCTTGATTCAAGCAACGAAAGATTCCGTCTGGAATCCTTTATATTGGGGCCTAACATGTTTGGGCAAAGCGTGACGGCTTCGGCCCCGCCGGCAAGACTCCGATACTCCGATACCCCGCCAGATCTGCTGGATGGACCTTGATGTCACCGTCCACAGACCAACCCAGCTCTTTGTCTCATCACCATTTTCAATTCATTCTTCACCACGATAGAAAATTCACGAAATTCGAGCATAATGACAGGAACCGACGTCTTCGCCCCGGGCTCGACAGCCCTTATCACCGGCGCCGCCTCCGGCATTGGCCTGGCCATTGCCAAGCTATGCAGATCAAAGGGCATGAAAGTGCTCCTCGCTGACCGCAACGCCGAGGCGCTCGACAAGGCTGTCAAGGAGGTTGCGGGAGCAGACGGAAGCAGCCCCGACGTGTTGGGCAAGGCGCTCGACGTCAGCAACCTGAGCGAGTGGGAGCAGCTGCGGGACTCGGTCAAGAGCTCTGGCTCGATTGAGCTCCTCGTCTTGAACGCTGGCACCGGCGTGCCGGGCAGCTGGGGCAACGAGAACCACTTCCGAGCTGTGAGCCGCGCTGCGACCTCGACTGACCGAGGCACGACTGCTGACCTACCGGTAGACGCTTGAGACGAATCTGTTTGGTGTCATCCACGGCATCAACACGTTCCTACCGCTGGTGCAGGAAGCAGCCAAGTCGAAGCAAACGGCGATTGTCATCACCGGCAGCAAGCAGGGCATCACGAACCCTCCCGGCAACCCGGCGTACAACGCGTCCAAGGCTGCCGTCAAGTCTTTGACCGAGCAGCTCAGCTACGACCTGCGGGGCACCAAGACGAGCGTGCATCTCCTGGTTCCTGGTTGGACATACACGACAATGGTAAGGCTGCCCTGCCAACCCTCGCTTGCGCAGATACTGATTCAATTACAGACCGGCAGCGGCCAAGGCAAGGAGAAGCCCGCCGGCCCATGGCTCCCGGAGCAGGTCGCCACGTATCTGTACGACAGGATGGCTGAGGACAAGTTCTACGTCATCTGCCCAGACAACGACGTGTCTGAGCAGATGGACAAGCGACGCATTCTGTGGTCCGCCGGAGACATAACCGAGGGGCGGCCTCCCCTGTCGCGGTGGCGCGAGGAGTGGAAGCAGAAGGCAGAAGAGACAATGGCCAACACAAAAGTGTAGACAGGATAATTCCATCAATCAACCAAGGAAAAAAGACGCGGCTTGCGTTTCAGGATAGTTTGTGCAGAGGTTGATTGGCCCATGCAATGGCGACGCAATGATTGCAGATGTCGAGGGGCATACGAGATGCTAAATATGGATCACCGCGGCCCTCAGTGGACTAGGTGCAGGGATCTGGGCATAGTGGCTGAGCAATGCTGGCTCGTATTGCTGATGCTGTGGATGTAAGCTCTCATATGACCTTATCGGAATCTATGTGAGATCGATCGGCTTGCGCATGGTTTATAAAATGTCTAGAATTATTTACCGAAATAATGAGATTGTTTGGCATTCGTCCGTGTAGTCTATTTGCTTGATTCATAACCAATTCAATGTCTAATAGCAGCACACTCAACCCTATCCAAACCACAGTCGATGGTACTGCAAGCGAACAGCGCCTCTGTCCCCGCTGCCAAACAGTGACGCTCTCCCGCATCACCAAGGCCGGCTTCAGCTTCCACTTGAATTTCCGCCAGCTGTCGCTAGCAGCGAGCGATCTCCGGGATGGATGCTGCGACCTCTGTTTTACCCTCTGGTGGTCGCTGCGCTGGCACTCGTCTAAGATCGGGGGTGAACTAGACGACACGGATGTCGTGCTTTACCGGAACCCGCCAAATGACGATCCGATACAGAGGATCGAAGTTGTCGTGGCGCCGGAGGAGAGGCGACGAGACTTCTCCTGGTCGGCAGATGCCAATGGCCTCCATCACATTGGCCCTCCAGACGAGAAGCCGTGGATAGCTCGCGGCCATTTGAAAGTCTTTGCGACTAACAAGGATGGTATGTTGCAAATTAATTTGCAGCCGAAAAATGAGCCCTTGAACTAACCAGGTTACAGCACGGAAGGACAGGACGAAGCCACTGGCAAGGTATTGCTTGCCAGCAGAGAATTCTGGTTCGGAAGCATGCCTTGCTTTGGCTTCGCGTTGGCTCTCCGACTGCTTAGAGCATCACGGTGACATCTGCCCTACGAACAATGACTCACGACTTCCGCAAAGGGTCATTGATGTAGGAATACCAGGAGCCATTGACGAAGCTCGCTTGATCCATGCCGCAAAGGCACAGCGGGGGGCGTATCTCGCTCTGAGCTACTGTTGGGGACAGGAACCATTCTTCCACCTAAACAGCGACAACAGGACAGACTTGGAGCAGTCCCTGCCGCTCGAGAAGCTGCCAAGAACCGTGCAGGATGCCGTCACTCTGACTAGGCGCCTTGGCGTCCGATACCTCTGGGTGGACTCCTTGTGCATCACACAGGGAAGTGATCAAGAGGCCTTGGACGAATGGGAGGAGCAGTCGCGGAATATGAACATGGTGTTTGGGGGCGCTTTCTTGACTATTCTCGCGTCTCGGGCGGCGGGGGCACACGAAGGAGTCTTTGCGGATAGGGCCGCACCAACAAGCGTTTCGTGTACTATCCCGGTCGTTGTTGGGGCTCGTGAGATGGTCCACCTTCTGAGTGACGTGGAAGCGATGCACGTGTCCCCAGAGCCGCTGGAACAAAGAGCTTGGGCATACCAAGAGGAGTTTCTGTCCCTGAGAACTCTATCCTTCGGAAGCAAGGAGCTCACATGGCGCTGCCGGGGATCGAAACACCGAGAGTGTGACTCTGAAAGCACCTTTCAGATCTTACCGAAGGATAGCCAGGCCTTTCGGATTCACGAGAATTGGTGCTCCATGGTGGAGGAATACAGTGGGAAGGGTCTCTCAATTCCAACCGACAAGCTGCCGGCAGTATCTGGATTGGCCAACCTTGTGCAGGCGCATCTGCCGCCGTTGTATTTTTCCGGAGTGTGGGAAGACCGCGTTGTCGAACAGCTGCTATGGAGACATACCGGCAAGATTGCCGAAGACCAGCGGCAGTATAAGAGGCTGCCCAATGACCAGGTACCTTCATGGTCGTGGGCTTCGGTCGAAGGCAAAGTCGAGTTCCTCCAAGGCGCTGATCCTGCGTACTGCAAGGTCTTGTCACTGAGCGACCATTGTGTTGTCGCACGAGCCCATGTGCAAGCAACGACAACCATTCGACTGGCGGCCACGGCAAACTACTTTGGCGGATACGACAACTATCTGCCGTGGGCAACATTTCCAGCGTCGATGAAGACGTATCTCGATGATCCCGACGCAATACCCGACCATCACAGGAGAGCAGCAGATGACAATACCGAGCAGCTCATAGATGTGGCCTTGATGTTTCTGGGGCCCAATTGCGGGCTGATACTCCTGAGAGAGCGTGGACCTGCGAGAGCAAGTAGCCAAGGCTACAGATACATGGCGCGACGGGCGGGAGGACGGGCGGGCGGCGAAGCCCTTCGATACAGCTTGGAGTTTCCGGTTAGACGGGCTTATAAGCGCATTGGGTCCTTTGTTGGGTTCGGGCACGGTGTGAGACTTCAAGATCGGCCGCGACGAATATCTTCTACAACGGTGCATCTCATCTAGTCATGATTACTGAAAATGGTTTGGCCAGTTTGATTTTTTACTTATGATTAATGATTACAAGTCCAATTCGGCACCACTCAGTGCTCGCTTCACAGTTGTCGCCAAATCGGTGTCTCCGCGATGCACGTCTCTCTCTTCCCACTTTATACCGTCCACGGCCATGACTCCTCCAGGCAGGAAGCTCTTTGTCATCTCCACCCAGTTGTCCACGCTCTCCGCGGGAAAGATCTGCGAGTAGAAGCCGTGCAGCTCGTCCTGCTGGATCGGCTTGACTGCGACAGGACGGCCGAGCGCCTTGCAGAAGGCTTCGTGCACGTCCGTCGGTGAGTACATTTGTGGTCCGTGCAGCTCAAAGACGTACGGCTTTGCCGGCGAGGGGGACTTTTTGAGAAGTTCATTTGCGAGAGCGTAGCCGATGTCGTTGACGGCAACCATGGGGAGTTTCCAGTCCAGAGGCGTCACTGTGGAGATGATGAAGGGCTCCGGGCCCTTGAGAGTGTCGATGTTTCTCGTCCAATTCTCCATGAAATATGCGCAGCGAACAAAAATGATTTCCGGGACATGAGATTTTGAAAAGATCCTTTCCGCTATGTGGTTTGTCTTGATCTCTCCCTATTCACGGATTAGCATGAGTTAATTGCAATCAGAGTAGATGGACAAGATGGGCGCAGGTAGGGCATACCACGCCAGAACTGAGCTCGGCGCCCATGCTGCTCAGCAAAACCAATTTCTTGACGGTACCGGCCTTTTCCGCCGCTTCCGTTACATTATGGGAGACGGCCAAAGCATGCGCCTCCATGTCGCCTGTGAAAGTAGGCGGCGTGACGGCGAGGACGGCATCGGCGCCGGCAAAGTCCAACGTGGACGGATCCGAAACATCTCCTTGCACCGGGCTCAGGGCCTTGTGTTTCCTAAACTCGGCTGGAACCCTTCCGAGGTCGCGATAGTACGCTTTGATGGTAGTGTCTGCAGAAGCCCGGTCAAGAAGGGCCTGGATGGCGGCAGCAGCCGTCCTGGTACTCGCTGGGGCAACGACTATCTGCATACTGGAACGTGCAGTTTACTCAATGCTTGAGCCGAAGAGGAAGAAGCTGGCATTGCCATTTGATGCGGCCAGAAACCTGCCTTTGTACCATCTTTCCCCTCACGCGCCGTGGCTACTGAGTTATTACGCAGCTAGGAAATAGCCAAAACCGAAATATGGAGCACCCACATTCACGCTCGGTACTCGTGTCGCCAACGTACATCAGTGGCGTTCAAAGACCCCGCGAAGTTTCTACCCGCACCGATTCATTGGTCAATCGCGACGGACTGTCTGGCATGCTTGTTTGGTCGCACACCCAAGGTAAGCTTGGACAGGCACTGATCGGCAGAGGATGCTGGGCAATCGATGTCATTCTGCTTGTCGCTTTGTGCTGCTATCGCTCGTGTAAGACCGACCACTAACGGAGGCTCTTCGCCCTGCTTGAACGAGTGCTTTCAGTTCATAAACAGAAATCTTGGTCAAGGGAAGTGTTAGAAACTTTGAGCTTGTTTGCAAGCGGGACAGGTATTACCCAAGTATTGGCCGTGTCAAACATTCCGGACCTATAATAGCTAATCCAATTGTATCATCACACTAGTATCGCTGAAACCAAGAACAAGTTCTCAAGGTATACTGGATTTGCTCAAGGTATGTTCGAAAGTGCCTGACTTGATTCAATTTCGACAGAGCAAACTCACACTCCGCAGCAGAGAGCCTGGTCGCCCTGTCGTAGTGTGCATGTTTGTTATCAGGAAAACTTACTACCGCATAGCCGGATGGATGATAAGCTAGGCATTATGCTTGGAGAAATGTCGAAACTCAGAGTACTATATCGATATGGCGTTGCCACTATGCCTATGTACGTTTGCCTAGATCTTTCTGAAGAGAACAAAATAAATTGCAAAGAGATCCGTCTTGTATTCCCCAGTATTACATACACTTCAAGCAGCAAACGGCAAGGAGGCCATGAATGGTGGCGTCTGAGTCCAGCCAAATTCCAACAGAGCCAGCTATTCCGTAAATGCGTGCAATGTTCGGACCTGATGGCCTTTCTCTCCATTTTTGAGCTATCATTGCATATGAGTGAAGCCGAAGAAAATGGGAGCCTGGTATAAGTCTCATGTTTTGAAGTACATCATTGACATTTTCCGTGGGTTATAATACCCCCAGGCATCCCCCATCACCAACAAGAACCATCTCACAATCAACGCTCGGAGATTGGCCCTCCGAACCCTAAGATATAGTTTATTAGAAAGCGGGATGAAGTAGATCACTCATGCCTATTAAGTTGGCGCCGCATAGAATGCCACAACCCTACCCGAAACACCGAGGCTTTCAAATAACGATCTTACCGCGGTAAGGAAAATGGTTACTAGGGAAATAGTAAGGCAGACAATCTGGTCTTTCCAGGATTTCAAGGAAAGAAGGCCATAGAGATTGCGTTCATAACAAAAAGCACAACCATAAGGCGGGTAACCGGGCCTTATATCATTGGATGAGAAGTCAATGTTGGCATTGTCTAGGTTCAGGCACGCCACTCTCTTTCATCTATTATACAAACATACAAACAGACCATCCTGCGATATCAGGCAAACGAAGCAAAAATTCCGACTTGGGCATATTTTCTGCCCCTGACACACTATTTTCAATAGTTCGCCCAGCTTGAAGATCCGGAGACAGACGTAGACATATCAGACGAGTTTGGTCTTCAGTGTGCATAGGCGGCAAACAAGAATGCGACCAGGCGGGGCTAGCTAGCGAGCTGACCCGCGGCGGGGAGGCCATTCTCTTCTACTGAACCGGACAAGTCGACGGGTGCGCCTGTCGCCCTTGACGGGTTCGCCGGAAGCACGGCCGGCGTGGCTGGGGCAGGCGTAGGGGGGCTATTCTCTCGCGCCTGTGGTGAGGTGGATGAGGGAGTCATCTCAAGAGGCTGGGCAGCTTCGGTTTCGTTGCCCGTAGTAGGTGAGCTGTCGTTTCTTTGGCTACCTTCTTCATCAAGCGCATCGCCCGGGGTAAGTGGATTGAAGTTTATTTGGCTACCTTCATCGTCAAGGTCGCTTCTCTCGGCCTCCTCCATGATCTTATTGTAGTCGATGTTGTAGAAACCGGCGAGGAACCCTAACGATAGATTCAAGTTCTCCGACGCTCGCAAGAGCCCATGTGTGGCACGGAATAGCGACGAGCGGGTAGGCAGCGTCTGGCCGCCGTGGGTACTGTCCTCCACGACATTATTCAAGACGGCTTGCGCAAATAGCACATCATCCCAGGCCGCCTCTAGCTCCAGGTCCATCGCCTGCATCTCTGGGTTGGTAAACATTGTCGTTACGCAGAGGATAGTTGAGGATAATAACGGAAGAGCGGGTAACTAGGAGAGAGGAGTCTAGGTAGGAGAAAAACCACATGAGGCTGGTCAATGACGCCTGGAATCCTTTGGTGATGGGCTTAGAGGGTGACTATGCGCGTGCGGACTAGTTCCTCATGCTCGAGGAAAGGTAGGTCTGCTTAACCAATCTCAGCTCCGATCCGGTCAAGGCGACGGGTTCCACTTACCAGCAGAAAGTTTCGGGATAATGACCTCGCTCAACTCGGCGGGCGTGTTGATGAAGAGAATCGCGTGCTTGAGGTCGCCGTCTGATGGACCTGGAGCAGGGCTGGGTGAGGTAAGGTGACAAAAGAGGCAAAGCATTTGCAGGCCGGCGAAGTTGGGAAGGAAACAAATGGGCATTGTACAGATCAGATGCCAGCCGGTATACCATTTGCAAGGCCAGTGGCTATCACGTGTTGAACAAATCATGCAGCCAGCCGTTGCCGGGTCTATCGCAGGGACGAGCAGCGCATTGAGCCTAGATGCTCGAGGCTCCTTTCTTTAAATAAGGCTGAGTTTATTACTGTGGGATGAAACATAATGTTAAAACATAATAATACTTATATTTAAGTACTAATATCTAATGATAGCTGCAAAATAAGTATAAATATTGCTTGATCCATTTGCTTGCATTAGTCTACCGAATCCAACGATACTGGGCCAACACCGTTCCACTCGAGTTGGAGCAAGTAGTTTTTATGTGCGTCTGGCTCTAATGACCTCTTAAAATGTTGAACTAAAAGGATGAAATATTGTGAAACACGCAACAACGCACAGAAGATTCTCGCTTGCGGCATGACCTGGTCGATTATGTATATTCAATGGGATTTACAAGCCCACAGAATGAACGGTCTTTGTTGCAGTCACTTCAGCAAGTAGATACCATGGCCCAGTAATCATCAATCATATACATCTATATAGCATCTATTCACATGATCATCTGGAGGTTTTTCTAGGCTCAGCATGACGCGCGTTTCGCCTCGCGACTTAGAAGTTGGCAAACAGCCACTTCATACCAGCCCACTGCTCCTCACCACTGGGGATGATGTTGCTGGGAGGGATGACGAAACCACCCTGGCCCTGAGTGGCGGGGCGGAGCTCGAAACCCCAGGCGAGCTCGGCCTTGGCAACGTCGTAGGCCCAGTCCATGGAGACACCGCTGGTCTGGTAGATGGTAGGGCAGGTGGGGCCGTAGACAAAGTCGAGACCGTTGACGGCTTCGATGGCGTCGTGGACACCGGCGGCGAGCTTCATCTGGTAGTCGTTGTTGGCGGCGGTGGCGTTGCAGCTCCAGCCGTAGGGCAGCATGATCAGCTGCGAGAAGGCGTGCCAGTCGACGAAGAACTTGATGCCCGTCGTCTCGGAGATGCCGAGGGTGTGGTTGGTCAGCACGACCATCTCGGGGGTGTCGGCGGGGGCCTCGCCGCGGTAGGTCTGCGAGCAGGGGTTGGTGCTGGAACCGCCGGGGACGTCCCACTTGTAGGGCCAGTTGCGGTTGACGTCGGTGCCGACGCAGGCGTCGAAGCTGCGGGCCTGACGGTTCTTGCGCCACAGACGGTCAGTCGTGTGGGTGTAGACGAAGCCTGGTATCCAACAGTCAGCGGTTGTCAATACTCCCTAGCAATCAGTGCTGCTTACCGTCGGGGTTCACGACGGGCATGATGTAGAAATCGTAGTTGTCCAGGGTGCGGACAGAGCTGCAAGCGCGCTTCTTGTAGCCGTCAACGATCTTGTACAGCATGTACTCGACAGTCTGGTCGCGGTTAGAAAATACTACAGTATGGCTGAGCATGAGTGAGGGAAGCACGTACAGGAGCCGAGATCCATTCACGGGCGTGGACAGTGCCGTGCCAGATGATGGCCTCCTTTCCGGGACCATCACGGCCCCAGAGGTGAATGCCCTGGATGGGACGGTTCTCCAGAGAGTAGCCGGCAGTGAAGACCTCCGAGTTGTCAGGGAAGGCAGCTGCGATGTCCTCGAGGAACTGGAAATGCTCGTCCAAGGGGTGGTAGGACTCGAAGAACGACATGTCCGGCAGGTCGGACGCGACGCCGTCTCGCTTCACGGTGGCTGCGATTGTCAGTTTGAATGGACGTGTACCTTTCCAGAGATGGGCTTACCGGCATAAGGCTTGGTCTCCTCGAGGGCCAGTTCGACACCAAGGTCCTCAATGGTGGCGGTGGTGTCAAGGCCAAGAGCCTCGAAGGCCTCGAGGTCCTCGGGGGCGACGGCGAGGTCGATGTGGTTGTGGTCATCGGTGCAGGACAGCTCGACCGTCTTCAGGCCCTTGAGGGAGTCGAGGACAGCATCGTACTTGTCGTGGCTGTCGATCTGGAAGACCTTGTAGCCTTCGTAGGAGACTTTGGCAGCCGCAAGGGCGGGCAGCGCAAGGGCGAGAACGCCAGAGGTCTTCATGTTGGCACTGGGACGAGACGGATCGCGAGAGAGAGTCGCACCTGACGGAGAGGCGAGGGACAGCTGGGAGTGGGATCGGCATGATGGAACCCGTTTTTATAGTCGAACCGGCTGGGAGGATACCGTCGGTTAGCTGGCCGAGGGACGACTGCAAGGGCTCGATGCGTGGTCGGTCTTGGCCTGCATGCTTGATGACAGCGAGAAGCTCGTCGTCAGCTTGGTCGAAGCTGCACAAACGATAAACAAAGATGCGGGGATAGACTATTGCCTGCAGCCAGAAGCTTGGCGATCCTTGGACCTCTGGGGTAGCAGCGTATGGGGACGGGCTAGGGTCTTGGGGAAGCGAGTGCCTGGTCAATGTTAATACGACACTGTTTATGCATCTCATAACGTTAGTCCATGCCGAGCCGTGCCGTCTGTCTGCAACGGATTGTAAGCTTCTTATGGCAACAGAAACACAGCGCTCTCAACTTTTGGTCATGAGCGAGAGTCCCACAGATACCGTCAACCGTTGACTGCACGACACAGAGGAGCGATTGAGTTGTCCCAGGACCTTTGAAGCTCCATAACGCTAGCTGGCCGGTTCGTCGCGTCCACATTAACCGGCCTTCGATTCACCTTCCGAATGCGGGAATGCCAGCCACTAACGCCAAGCGCCGGTCGGTCGGTCAAGGGCCTGGGCGACGGTCAACCTGCCTTTTCTTGCTAGGCCGGCGCGGAATCTTATCTCGTAACCCATGCCCTTGTCATTGTCGCTGTCGTCGTCGAGGGGCCGCTAGCGATTCGATTGGCAGCTCTGCGAGCACTCGTCCCGCTGATGAGTTCCCCCCCCCCGGAACATCGCGAAGTCGGAGACCCGTGCCTGAGAGCCTCAGGGACAAACTTCTTCCAGAAGATAGTCGTCGGCCGGGTCCGTCGTGGCTATCGCTATCGCTATCGCGGAATGGAGTTCTTCATTTCCACTGACGTAGCGCGAAGTTAACCTTGAGAGCCGATTATCCGTGTGCTGGTATATAGTGCCTTGGGGCGATCAAGGCTCGACAATGGCTCAATCGGTCCGAGGCCATCGAGGACTTGACGGCCAGTGTCTTCGTGCAGCTTTCGAACGACAACGCGGCGCTGCTTGATACCGTGATCTGCCAGGGCCTCTGACTGTCGTCAATTGACCACCGACAATGCGTTTCTTCAGCCTTCTCGCGGGCGCTGCCGTGTGCCTTGCATCATCATCGCAGGCGCTGAACATCCTGCTCAACAACGACGACGGATTCGGCTCGGGCAATCTTCGCGAACTCTACCGTTTACTCAAGGGCGAGGGGCATGATGGTATGGCGCCGCGCGAACTCCATGGCTTTCATCACAGAGGCTGATGAGCGTTCTTTAGTTTGGATTGTGGCTCCTGCGCTGCCACAGAGTGGCCAGGGAGGACGATCAGTCTTCACCACCGAGGCCAACCTGACGGGGCCTTCTCAGTACAACCTCATTCCGGCGGGCGCTCCATCGGTTCGTGACCCAATTGACTGCAAGAAATTTAGAAATACACACGTACTCATGCTCTTTGCCTTGTAGGTCGGCAGCGATCCATACGACAGCCACATTTGGTACTACAATGGCACCCCGGCGGCCTGCACCTTTGTCGCCCTCGATTACGTTCTGCCGCGCTTTGCCAACTTCTCTGTCCCTGATCTCGTGGTGACGGGTCCCAACTACGGCACCAACCTCGGCCCATTCGTTTGGACCCTATCCGGCACTGCTGGCGCAGCGTAAGCAGACCCCAGCCTAGCTTGTGTTGATCACCACTGACGATGGTGCAGATACGCCGCTACCCATCGCAGCATTCCCGCCATTGCCCTTTCAGCAAGCAACCGAGCCGTGTCGTACTTGGACATCAAGAATGAGACAAACCCAGCCACCTGGGCGGCAGAGGTCAGCTTGACCGTCGTCAACGCCTTCATCAAGAGTGCATGCGGCGGCCCGATTCTGCCGCTCGGCTACGGCGTCAACGTCAACATCCCCGAGCTGACGGCGAACCACACGGGCTTGGAGTATGTGCAGACACGCATGACGGGCGGCGCCCATGTCAATGAAGCTGTGCTGGACCCGAAGCAGGGCACGTTCACGTGGGCGAACATCGACCCTCTGGCGGCAGGCGTCAACACATGCATCAACGGCGACTGCACGATGAAGGGTGAGACACCGGTGGTGGAGAATGGCGGTGTGGCCATTTCGCTCTACACGATTGACTACACGGCGCCCAGCACAGACGTTACGCGCAAGATCATGAAGAGGATTGAGCCGCTTGCTTCAACCTAGCATGTCGTGTATCCGATACTGTTTTTCTGGAATAACGAGCGGGATTTCCCGACGTCTGCGAAACTTGCCGCTTCCTGTCAGCTCCGGGACCCGGGATTGTAATGCCAAGCAACCACAAGGCACAGGGGTTCTGGCGTGACAATGACATCAGATCGTCGAAGTGCGTGCAAAGAAGAGGCTTGGGATGCTGGCTTTATCAAGTAGAAAAAACCTCAACCCAGAAATAGACATAGCTTATACATGATGGTTTTGCAACATTGTCTTTTGACTCACGCAACTGGCCCCCAAATATCTTGGCCATGCTGCAGCTTGACGTTCCTTAGACCCGAGGAGGGGACAGGACAAGACATCGGAAATGCACGGATCCACCCCTCATTTCAGCCCGTCAACATCAGTATAAAGGTGTGCTCAGTCAGAAGCTTTCGATTTCTTCTTTGGGAGAAAACATACATCCGTCCGCATACATTCACATCTCGAACATGACTGAGGATATTCGACCCTACCAGATCGCTGTTCCAGACTCTGCAATCGACCTTTTGCAGAAAAAACTCGCTTTAGCCACATTTCCTGCTGAAACCGAGTTTTCGAACAACCCCAGTTACGGAGCGGGGCTCGACGATATCAAACGACTCGTGGGGACATGGAAGAAGGAATTTGACTGGCGCAAAGCAGAGGCGAAGCTGAACAAGCTGCCTCATTTCGAGACGACCGTCTCGATCGAGGGACACGAGGACAACCTGCGACTTCATTTTATCCACCAAAAGAGTGAACGCAGTGACAGCATTCCACTTCTTTTCTGCCATGGCTGTAAGTCCTGGGCACATGATTTGAGCCAAGTCGGCAGAAGGCTTACTAGATTGACTGGCTAGGGCCTGGGAGCTTCATCGAGGTGATCAAGATCCTGCCTTTGTTGACCTCCGGTGAGGCCGACGAGCCGACCTTTCACGTCGTGGCACCATCGCTACCAAACTATGGCTTTTCGCAACGGACCTCCAAGCCAGGCTTTGCCCTGCCACAATATGCTGAGGCCTGCCACAAGTTGATGCTGAAGTTGGGCTACGAGAAATATGGTAATGTCATCCAGTCTTTGCTCACAAACTGCTACGATCTTAGGCATGATGTAAACTAATACTTGTTAATGATGCAGCGACCCAAGGCGGTGATCTAGGCTTCCCCATCACCCGAGCTATGGCTCTCCATTATCCGAAACACATCATCGCTTGCCACACAAACATGGTGATAACACAACAGCCTTCGCTTTGGTCAACACCCTTCCTGGTTCTCCAATACATGTTGGGCAGATACACCGCAGCCGAGAAAGCAGGACTGGAGCGTACTCAGAACTACTTCAACAACATGTCTGGCTATAGCAACATACAAGCTACAGTACCACACACCCCGGGCTTCTCATTAGTGGATAGCCCTGTTGGACTTCTCGCCTGGATCTACGAAAAGCTTCGTGACTGGACAGATGAATATCCATGGACGGACGAGGAGGTTTTGACATGGATAAGCATCTATGCCTTCAGCGACGCCGGTCCCGATGCAACCCTGCGTGTCTACTACGAGATGTCTCGCACGTCCGGCGCGCCTGATCGCAACCTCACAGCGCTGGACCCTTATGTGAAGTGGAATAATGTACCCATCGGCATGTCATTATTCCCAAGGGACTTGATCGTGGTGCCGAGTGCATGGGCCAAGACGCTGGGCCCGGTGGTTTTTGAGAAGAGACACGAAGATGGCGGACATTTCGCGTCTTGGGAGAGACCAGAGCAGCTGGCTGATGATGTCAAGACCATGTTTCGCAAGATTGGCAGCGCAACGCGATAAGTGTCCAAATAGTTGAGGATGACATCAACTTGGGCTTGAAAGAGCAACGAAATTGTGGATTGGGAGACGTGTACAGAGGGAGCGAGTCATTGTTGTAATTGTATCCCCGGGAAAACACCACTCACATGTCTGCATGCAGCTTTTAGTAACATACTGTTTTTAACACGCCACTCCATCACAGTACGTACAAAGAGAATGATATCGAGGACTACCTTACAACAAGACTAGTTCGGTTAGAATAAGCAAAAAAGTATAATGGCATTACTGTCTATAAAAGAGAAAAACAAGAATAACATCGGGCGAATTCATGATTCAACCAATTTTCCAGCAAACGGGCTACGAGCCCTGATCCTCTCACCATAGATCGTCAGAATCCATGGAATCACAGTCAACAGCAAGCTGATACCACCCAACAAGCTTCCGGCTCCATTGAAGCCCAAGTTTCTTATCATGGAGTTAGTGAAAAGAGGGAAAACGCCTGCCAACAGATTCCGGCACATGCTCTGCGTGGCAAGTGCTGACGAGGCATAGGGACCGTATACATCGGCGAGATAGTTGAAAACGGCGAGATAAATGCTAAAGATACCCATTGTGCAAGCTCCGATGGCGATGGTGGGCGACACCGACGAAACGCCAGGCTTTGAGGTCCAGCCGAACCAAAAAAGTCCAACTGGCAAAAGGATGGACTGGAGGCATGGAAGAATCAGACGACCTTCAGCGGTCGCCATGCGGCTAGGCCAAAATCGACGAGCCAGAGGATCTTGAACAATGGCAAGGACCGTCGCGGCTAGAGCCCCCACGGCGACAGCAGTGTAAACAATACCAACTTGGGTATTATCAAAATTGTATACGGTTCTGAACGTGATGCCGATGCTGCTGAACTGCATGTATAAAATGGACCATCCAAAAGAGAGCCATGCCGAGAACCAGAACACGACAGATTCCGTCACTAGTAGTCTCAAAGGGAAGATGAAGTTGCCCCAAATAACACCGAGGCTGATCTTTCGCTCTTCTACCTGTGGACGGAAGCAGACCTGCCGGCCAGACACAAGGACTCCACGGTTGCGCTTGTTCAACGCGGCGCATTTGCGTTGCAGAATCACGTTGCTGCGCGTCTCCTTAAAGAAGAGAATGGTGGCGAGTGTAGTTGCTCCGATGGCGCTGAGCTGCAAGTAAAATATCCACCTCCAACCCAAACGATCGACGGCCACGCCGCTCACCAATGGCCCGAGGCCGGTACCACCAAAGATGGAGGCGGAGAACAGGGCCATGGGCGTGTTGCGATCTTCTTTGCGGAACAGGTCGCCCACCACTCCTCCTGTGACGGTCGCAAAGACCGAGGCTCCGATGCCCACGATGAGTCGCGACACCAGCATGCCGGCGAAGCTGTCCGTCACAGCGCACCCCACGGTCCCGAGGAAGAAGACGACCCCGGAGGCGACGAAGACCCAGTACCGGCCATATGTTTCGCTGAAGGGGGCCAGGAGAACGGGCGCGAAGGCGAAGGACGTCACGAAGATGGTGATGCCGCAGTTGAACTCGATGTCGCCGAGGTTCCATTGGGATCGCAAGTCCGACGCTGCCAGCGCATAGGCTCCCGCCGAGTAGGCTGCCAGCATGGCCGCGATGAAGGCGCCGGACAGGACAAGAATCTTGCGAGGCATCGACCAGGAGAAGGGTGAATGGAACTTGCGGCGCTCGCGTTCGTCGTGATCGTCGATGCCCGAGTAGTCGTGCCCATCCCTCATGCTTCCCAGGTACCGGGCCAACGAGAAGTCCTGCAGCAGCGCTTCCGGGCCGAGTCGCAGCTCGATCCTGACTCCGTCGTCTTGCGACCTGCGCGACAGCGACTCATCTGTAGAGTGGTTGTGCGGCGAGGCGTCTTCCACGGCCTGTTTCTCGCCGACGTCGAGATCCGACGCCGGCTGCTCAACTCCGGGCGCTTTCATTTTTCGCAGTTGTTCCTCCAGAGCGTCAAGTTGGTCATCAAGTGATGCGACGCTTGAAAGACCTCAACTGTGTCCGGGGGTTTATACCAGCTGACAATACCAAAGACTGCACATGTTCAGCTAATATTTTCTTTTGCAAATAGCCCTGTCGATGATTGGCGTTGGAGGGTCTGCCAAGGATCCTACGGCGCCCTTTGCTGGGTCGCTAATCCGATTTTCATGTCATGTATTACGGCGATCCGGTTCCGGACCAGTAAGCCGCGCTAGAAGTGGCCTAGAGTTTGCCTGGGGCTTGCCGGGGGCCTTGCCCAGGGCATCATCTTCGGTAATAAACTGGAGTCGCCGAGTATCGGTTTCGCGACTAAAGATTAAGTTAACTTATTGGACAGTAAGCCTCGTTCGGAGCCGAGTCACGCAACCATGACCCACGAGGCTGTCATGACTCTTTGCTGTAAAAGTAGGTTGTGTGTACGTCGTGAAGACCTTGCTTTGTTGAGGCCAGCGAGCCTGAGTGCATTCTCTTCTCATGGTTGCGACGACGCGGCACAATCAGCGGTGGTGTTGCTTTGCGCGACAAGCTGCAATGAACGCAGGAACCTAGGCAAGCCAATCTGTTAGCTCAAAGTAGGGTTGGCAGGATGTGTCAACGGGGAGTCGCTTACCATGGCCTCAATTGCGACTTTTCGCTCGCAAAATCACCCGAACATTTTTGGTGTTTGAGGAGTTGCGTGAGGTAAGATTCTCGCCGGGAAGAGATCACCGAGAGAAGCCGACGACTGCGGACCCGATTATGGCGACACCCGAGACGGGCGCATAAATATCCAGACCACCAAATGAGGGGTTTCCGATCCACTGCTGGTCATTCAACGTACATACATTCATTCAACTTCGCGCAATTGTACACGATGGCTCCAGTCTGGCTGATCACGGGCGCTTCCAACGGCTTCGGCCTGTTGCTGTCCCTCCGAGTCCTCAAAGCCGGGCACAAGGTCGTCGGCACCGTCCGCAGCAGGACCCGCGCCGCCGACGCCGTCAAGTCAATTGAGGAAGCTGGCGGCAGCGTCATCGAGCTGGACTTGACGGAGCCGCAAGAGAGCATCCACAAGAAGGTGTCTGAGGCAGAAGCGATTTACGGGCAGGTTGATTACTTGATCAACAACGCTGGCTATTGCCTTCTTGGCCCTGTGGAATTGTTCACGTAGGTGTCCTGACAGCATATGCTTTGGACAGCGTCTAACTTTGTTGCAGCGAGAGAGAGGTCAAGCAACAAATTCAGACCAACCTTTTCGGCCCTTTGTTTACCATTCAGGCTATTCTTCCTGGTATGCGAAAGAGGCGCGCGGGAACAATCGTCAATGTCAGCAGCGTTGCGGGCATTGATGGCGCTCCCAGCAGCGGCATGTATGCGGCTAGCAAGCACAGTCTTGAGGGTTTGAGCGATGGGCTCGCCAAGGAGGTGGCAGAATTCGGCATTTCCGTCTTGCTCATCGAGCCCGGTGCCTTCCGAACCAACTTCCTCCACGGCAATGCTACCAACGAGAGGGGCGTCACGGAGGACTGGAAGGACACAGTCGCGCACAAGGCGCTGCAAAGGTACGACACCGTCAAGGGAAAGCAAGCGGGCGATCCCAACAAGGCTGTCGAGTACATCTTTGAGGTTGTGACTGGCGAAGGCAAGGCCGGAGCCTTGAAGGGCAAGATCTCCAGGCTGATCCTGGGACCCGATGCGGTTACGCGGGTTACTGGCAAGCTGGAGAGGGTCAAGCACGATCTTGATGCGTGCCGCGACATCGCCACCTCCACGAACATTGAAGAGTAGAATATCGTATCAGGAGACAATGGAAATATTTAATCAATCATGCCTGCTTATGGTTGGGAGTAACTACAGTGACGAACCAGAATTTTGTCTCACGGCCTCCATGTTCTGAGACAAAAGGAATAAGTCTTCAACGTGCTGATCCATGAACAAATTTACCCACCTCACTATAGTCATGCATTTAGACCAATCTATCATTTTAAAATCCGCTGGGAATGCAACTGCATGCAGAATGAGCAGGAAGCAGTGACACTCATTTTGATATAACTTGTAGCCAGAGAGGATAGCACTAACATTTGGTGACCTGATACGCGCAAGAGTTGTTTTCGGCAATGCGGATTCAAGGAGTGACGTGACCAGCAGTCGCGAATTGCAGACCCTGGAACTCTAACTTCCTAACCTCACGTGTGGTAGATGCAAAGGAGTTTATAAGAAGAGAAACAATTGAATTAAAAAAAACTTGAACACGTTAGTCCAACCCCCAAAGTCGTCGTAAAGTTGGCGTTGACACTCGGCCACCAAAGAAGCATGCATCGCCGTGAATCCATCTCACAGAAGCTTCATCTCTGTTCTGGGGTTGAAAAATCCAACAATTCGCATATGATACCTGGTGGCGATACATAAGAGTAATAACGAGAACATGAACCCACGAACACCGCCGCAAACAGCTCGCCCACCAGATATTCACAAGAGTGTCTCCCCAGTTGAGAGCGGTTCAACAAGTGTTGCCCAGCTCGCTCACAGCATGGCGCGATTTAGGCACCAGCGGCATTGTAAGCGAGGCGGTTCCAGCTGCCCTGAGGATCTCTGACAACGCCAGCGGTAGCCGCGCCATAGATGCGGTTCGAGACGGCCGCATAGC
Organism: Paramyrothecium roridum; assembly: GCA_003012165.1. Taxonomy (NCBI): domain Eukaryota; kingdom Fungi; phylum Ascomycota; class Sordariomycetes; order Hypocreales; family Stachybotryaceae; genus Paramyrothecium; species Paramyrothecium roridum. The sequence continues at coordinate 17,810 of PXOD01000073.1, read as the reverse complement.
CCCAGAGGTTCTCCTTAGCAATGAAATAGGCCGCGAGGCCGGCAACATGCGGAGCAGCCATGCTGGTTCCGGCGAAGTAGCGGGTGGCCGTGTTGCTGGTATGGTAAGCGCTGAGGGTGCTCACACCAGGGGCGAAGATGTCGACCAGCGAGCCATAGTTGGAGAACCATGCGCGATCATTGGTGCCCTCAACTGCACCAACTGTGATGGCAGTGGGCGCCGAGGCAGGCGAGTAGTAGGACGCATCAGAGTTTGAGTTGCCAGCCGAGACAACCACGGTGAGGCCGGCGTCGGTGGCGGCCCTCACAGCCGCGTTGAGCGCGTACGTATAAGAACCACCGAGAGACATGTTGACAACGGCCCGCCTGGCGATTCCACGTGCCCTTGCGTTGTTGACGGCCCAGTTCAGGCCAAGAATGGCGCCAGACATGGTGCCGGCTCCGTTCTTGTCGAGCGTCTTGATGGCCACAACAGTAGCGCGCTTAGCCACGCCGTAGGTCTTGCCGGCGACTGTACCGGCGACATGGGTTCCATGACCGTACTCGTCAGTGTTGGGCGAACCAGAAATGAAGTTGGCACCCCAAACGGCGCGGCCCTCGAACTCGACGTGGGAGGTCCGGATACCGGTGTCGATCACATAGACGCGCACACCGGAACCAGCGCTGTTGTCGTAGTAATAGTTGGAAGCGAAGGAGCCGCTGTTACCACCGAGGCGGTGCGAGATGCGGGCCAGACCCCATGGGGCCGCTGGTTGACTGACAGGGGCTCGCTTGCCAAGCTTCTCAGGTTCGGCAGCCACTGCAGTGATGTTGACGACCGAGTCCTTCTCGATGTATGCCACCTGTCAAGTAGTCGTCAGAAAAGAGCCCGAAAAGGTATTTCAGGAATCACTCACAAGCTTAGAATCGACAATTTCATTGAGCTCCGATGGAGGAACCTCGGCGACGTAGCCCTGGAGGCCATCAAGATTGATTGCCTCAATGACACCCTTCTTGCTCTTCTTCTTGGACTTCTTGGTGATGGCATCCTGGTGCTTCTTGATGTCTGCGGGCTTTGCCTCAGCCTTGTACGTGACAATGTAGGTGTCGGGGACAAGGATGTCGGCAGAGATGCCATCGTTCTTGATGGGTGCTCCGGCGAGGACGAGGCTGAGCAGCCCGCTAAAAGTGCAGATGGTGGTTGTGAACTTCATGATGCCAGAAGGAGGGGTGAAGGAGCTTGGAGGATTGTGAAGCTTGCCGTTGATGGTGAGGAAGTCCGGAGGTTGATGAAGGGGCCAACGATGCTTTTATAATTTTTGTTGTCCTTGAAGAGCCTTCACTAACATATACTTGACTAGACTATTGAACACTTGTATCTCCATTGCGCTACAAAACTACGTCCATGCCATCACCACCGGAAAAGGGCTGTGTAGTGCGATGGCTTCGCGGAGCCTCGAGTGGTGAAATTTGCTTGTTGCCCGAGGCGTCGGTCCCAACCCAGCGATGCTGAGCTAGCAAAATCAGACCCTGGGATGATGCAACCACTCAGCTCTTGACTGCTCCAGAATACCGGGATCTTGGTACGCTTCTGATGTAGCCACCTTTCCAGCCTTACCAACATGAAGTTCAGCCGCTCCGGTCTAGACCGCACTCCTTTTTGTCTGGCTGAGCCGCTCTGTGATTTCTCCTTAAATCATTTGCAAGCCACACCATAATTACCGAACGCCACCACTACGTAGCAGCATTTTCGGTCCCTGAAATATGGTACCCTTTTCTTTTTGTTCTTGTGGAATTCTCTCTTTCCTCTAAGGGCTACTCGTCTCTCGCCCGTTCTCTACGGCTAATGTCCACCTGCACGTAGCCTACAGAGCCATTTGAGCAAACCCAGCTACGGGTAACAGGCTATCGAGTAAGCGGCTGCTAGGCTTGAGTAGCCCCTGGATAATTGCCGTTCATTGTGACTAGTAAGCCCAATGACGCCCGGCTGGGATGACGCATGAAGCTGCACATTCTTAGTAGCGGTCATGATTGTGAATCCTGGTGAATGTGTGACAGAAGCCATCAGGCGGTGTCGAAAGAAGGGGCAAGATGTGGTTAGTCGAGTCATCACAGGGAACGCCTCCGTAGGTTGGCTCACGAATAGCTCGATGTGTAGCTCCGCCACGGCTGTCTTTCATACGTTCCTAGACAGTGAGGAGGAGCTAACCCATAAAAATACCGGCTGTTCACCGTTGCGCACAGAACAAAACTATTGAAGATGTCGTCGCCAACGCACAAAGCGGCGTTGCCTGGTTGAACGGTATGCCCAAGTATACTAGTAGCTCTGATCGTAGTCCTCATGACCCGGGATATTGATGGCTTTGATCAATGCCTGGATCTCGAGATCATGCAGCCGCATTGGCAAGCTCTTTTACCCAATTGGAGGCTTAGTCTAGCAAATCGGATCCATCGTCAGATTTCGGCCACAACGAGCCAGGTCCGATTTGTCGTTTCTTCTAAGTATTATGCACTGAAAGATGGAAAGAGATGACTGTAGGATGACAGCGGATCAATGTGCAGGGAATATTCAGGTAAATATTACAGATAACTAAGATGCTCAATGACAGCTACTATGAGATAGCTTAAATTAACGATGGATGACTGGGTAGACTGAGTTCATGAGACGCGCAATCTCCAGGGCACAAATTATTGTCTAACACATTTGTACAGAAGTTTCCCAGCACCAAAAGTTGTCCCAATGGGGACCCAGACAAAGTGTTCATGTAGGATGGAGGCGAGTTGCCATCGCTTTCCAGATATTGAACTAGAGCTTTTTTCGATTCACATTGCTAAACCTGTGAGAACTTGTCTATTGTGCGGAATCGATTGGGCCATCCAACCGAGCAATATCAGAAATTAGGCTGGTCGTTGCGTCAGAACCTACAGCTACGACGACTGCCAGAGAAAGCATTCGCAGAGATAGACAACATTGTTGTTGAGTCAATTCGCTTTTTGGGTCCCACTAAGCATTTGGAAATCGATACGTTTGTGGCCTTCTTCGCTGGATTCGGGATGATTCTTTGACTAACCACATTGTGCGGTACAAAATGGCCGTGCAGAGCTTTCTGATCCGATGATTCTTACAGTATTTTGTCTCATGTATCTCTCGTCTTTGATTGAATAAATCAAGGTTAATGCATTGAGAACTTTTCAGCTAGTCTTTCCATTTCTTCAACCGCCCTAAGACTTAATGAGCATGATATTTTTTGGGGGAATGCAACATTCTTACATTTGTACAAAAGATCCATTATCGGGAAACAAAGCAGCGGCTTGCAGATTAAACTTGCTGAGAATCTCAAACGTAAGAATCAGTCACAAGGCTTGGAGGGTCCCAACAAGACTCACAGTGCATAGAGGGCGTTACGGTCTTCGAAGTCTTCTATAGGCTTTGACATGGGCATGTGGGAGTGATATGCCTGGAAGTACTTTTGTGTAAACATGTTTCTTTCGGCTCGCCAATTGCCCAACTCATCTATACGTACATTTTAGTCAGCAGAAACTCCGAGGATAAAGCATGGAAGTAACATACATTCGTGATGCGCCCAGAAACTGGCTGGATCATAAACGATGCCTTCGCCTGAGTTGTTATCTACGATGCCAACATTCCCACACCAGAGGTCTCCGTGGACGAGTGACGGTTTTATGGCTTGATCTCCGCTCTCCAAAGGTCGCAAGAGGCGTGGAATAACCATCTCGAACAATAAAGGTATCAATCTATCAAGCTTTGCGTGAGGACCTGCTCGCTCTTCACGAACCTTCAGGACTTGGCGTAAACTATTAGAAAAGAATTCTTCCCAGCTATCGCTCCAAGTGTTGTTTTGTGGCAGGTTTCCATTGTAAGTTACACAGCCGAAGCCAAACTTGCCATTAGAAGACTCAGCACTGTGGAGTTGAGCAAGACTTTTGCAGAACGACTCGGGATCAGGCAGGCCCTCGAAAAAATCGTGAAATTTACAGACGTAGAAGTGCGTATCGGAATCACTTGCGAACGTGCCCCAAGCTATCGGTTTAGGACAAAAGCTGGGAACGACAGAGTGTATTGCGGATGTGGACGTAAACTCGCCCTTCAGCGCTTCACGGCCGTGGTAGCCTACCGACACCTGCTCGCATTAGCTTCAATTGCTGGTAGCAGGATTCAAAATGTTGTACCTTCATGAAAAAATGCGCTTCGGTCCCGTTGAAGAGTCGGACGGTGACACGGTATGTTTTGGCCCATGCTGATACTTCACGGTCTTCTACATCAAGCACTTTCTCGGCCTCAGGCAATGCTGTGAATCATCAGTGCACTGTTCCACGAGAGTTATGATATCGTGGGTATAGGCGGAGTACGGTAAGACTCACCAGCGAAGACGTTTGCATCAAGCTGTGCGGAATGTGACCCTCGGGTGTTCCATTGTGGCAGCGTCTTCCCGCTGCCCAATTCCGTTAAGCTGGTAGATGACATTTTATCAGTAACGTACTTGTCTTAATGGAGGAACCGAGGACGCCTGTAAGGGATTCAGTTCTTTTAATTGTGGCCAATTGAGGGATAATTCAAAAATAAGAATGATGTTTTCGTGTGACTGCCAACAGCATCTTGACGTGACTCGATCGTAGCAAATGCGGCTACTTGTCTGAACCACAACTGTACCACGGCCCATGGCCCCTTCGACTGTTGGTTCCGTCGTTGTCTTGCGATCCCTGCACGGCTTCTTTGTCCGGGCGCCAAACCAGCCATTTTCAATGGACGACCCACCCCACCAGCCTATTGATGCGCTTGGCACAGGGAAAGAAACAATCACAAATACTTGAGAGGTTCGCTTGACTTCTGAATGAACAACTTCCGCGACGGTGGCTTTGGGAAGTGCAGGCGCATTTCGAGCAAGCCACTGCCATGGCGGGGGAATGGCAAAGGCCCGTTGTTTTTCTCCTTCTCTTCAAATTTGGCTGAAATCTTTCAGCACATTCAGTTGAAGGACGATCAGATTATGCAGGCCAGTGGAGAGTCTGCCCGGCGCTTATTGGCTTTGCGAATACCCCTCTCCATGCCATCAGGCAACACGTACGACGGAGGAGGTAAGCTTGCACCTTCAAAAGTCAATTCTCAAATTTCATTTATTCCTCGCATTTAGCGAAGCATAACTCCTTTCTGGCAGAAGATCTGCCAATCCCCTCAAACAAGAACCTGAATTCATGCCACGTGGCGAGATTTATCCATGATTAAATCGATATGGAGACGGTTAGATTCCCCAATGATGATGATGATGATGGAAATGGCGGTGGCAGGTCTGACAAGGCCTCTGACCACATAGTCTTGCTAACAATAACCACACTTCTAATAGACTCGTCGAAAGTCATTAGTCAAGCTTTTCTCTCGTTCGAATATTGAGGGGTCTTCTCTTGCCAGCAACGATGTGTCCACAAGTGTGACATTGGCCGCCTCTGCACCGCAGGACAACCGAGGCAAACTTGGCCTCACGACTGTATACACGCCAGCGTCATCATCTCCAATAGCCGAACTGGTTTTTATCCATGGCCTCGGCGGCAACAGTCGTAAGACTTGGTCTTTTACAACAGACCCTCGTCAATTCTGGCCACAAGCATGGCTTCCATCTGATCCAGATTTTACCGAGACACGAATTCATGTGTTTGGATATAATGCCGACTGGCGTGATCGCCAGTACAGCCCCTTGAGCATTCATGATTTCGCGCAGTCTTTGATAGGAGAACTGAAAAATGACCCTGATATACGAAGGGCTGCATCGCCGATTATATTCGTTTGCCACAGCATGGGAGGATGTGTTGCCAAGAAGGCATATATTCTGGCCCGCATAGATCCGACTTGCAAAGACTTAGCTCAACGAGTCCATTCAATGTTTTTTCTAGGCACCCCTCACAGGGGCGCTGATCTCGCCCCCATTCTCAAGAGTATCTTGACCTTGGCCTGGGGTAAAAAGCCCTTCTTTGAAGGCCTGCTCCTAGGATCTGATACGCTAGCCGAGACAAATGATGCTTTCCGACATTACGCTCTCGACCTGGGGCTATGGTCCTTTTACGAAACGAGGCCAGTGAAAACCAAACTTCTTGACAAGATGATAGTGGAAAAAGCGTCGGCAACACTCGGTTATCCAAATGAAGAGATTGCTGCCATGAATGCTGACCACCGACATATGTGTAAATTCGAAAACACGGGAGATCCTAACTATCGGCTCCTACGCAATGCGTTAAACACTGCAATCGATTCGATCCGAGAATCGAAGGATAAACCAAGTTCTCGACCGCGTCTCGTTCCTGGTCAACTCAAGCTTCCGAGAGGAGAAACCCTCAATAACGAAATAGCACGGCTACTGGAGCGTCTCGGTGTTACCAAAGACAGCAATGATGATTTTGCAGAACTGCAATTGCTGAAACAACCAGGATCATGTCTGTGGTTTACCGAAGGTGGCCTCTTCAATGCATGGAAAGACGGCGAAAGCCCGCACATCTTGTGGTTGTTTGGAAGACCTGCCGCTGGCAAGTCTGTTCTCGCCTGTCATGTAATTGAACATCTCACACACCCAGCAAAAAAATGCAGTCATTTCTTCTTCAAATATGGAGAGCATGGGAGGTCAACGCTGAGCGACTGTCTACTCTCTCTAGCCTGCCAAATGGCCATGAAAGACACTTCGATCAGGCAAGATGTACTAAGCATGCTTGAAGATCAGACAGCTTGGGATAAGACGAAAGAGACTGTATTGTGGCGAAGACTGTTCTTGGATGTCATATTCAAGTCGCCCTCCATATCTCAGCACTGTTGGGTTATTGACGGTGTTGATGAGTGCTCCAACTTTAATTCCCTCTTCAACAAGAGACTGATTGCCACGATCCCACATGAAGTGAAAGTTTTTGCGACAAGCCGCGACCTTGAAGAAATAGAGAGAGGACTACGAACCTTGGGAGGCAAAGTCACTTGCCGGTCCATCTCCGAAACTGATACACTAGACGACATGCGACTTTTCCTAAATACGAAACTCGGAGAACTTGATCGCTTTGAAGATGAGAATGAGCGTAAAGACATGTATGAAAGGATATTGAAGAAGTCTCAAGGCTCTTTTCTTTGGGTGCGTCTTGTTCTGCAAGACTTTGAAAACGCGTGGACCAAAGAAGCGATGGAAACAGCACTCAAGGAGGTCCCCCCTGATCTCCATACTATCTATCTACGGATCCTGCATAACATCAAAAGAAACGCTCGAAACATGAAATTAGCCAAGGCCATCCTTAGCTGGGTAACGTATGCATTCCGACCGTTGTCTATTCATGAGCTGCGTTGTGCAATCAAGTTAGACATTGACGAGAGTTTACAAGATCTTGGCAAATCTATTCCTAGTATTTGTGGCCAACTCGCATTTGTTGACCAGAATGGAAAAATCCAGATTATCCACGAAACCGCCCATCGATTTCTTCTAGAACACAGCTCGGAGCTAATTGCTACTGGGAGTCAGGCCCACAGCAGGATCTCTACCTTGCTATTAGACTATCTCTCCAGCGAAGTGCTGCAGGCGCAAGCAAACAAGTCACAGAAATCACGTCCGAAAGTCTTTTCGATATCGAAGCCCTCCGCAGCCACGTCTCTTGATCTTGACTTACTCTCTTATTCCGGACAATCCTTCTCAGATCATGTACACTGCAGCGTCTCAGAAGACGACAGTGTGCTTGAGTACTTATATAAATTCCTTGAAAGTCGAAATGTCTTTTACTGGATTGAATACCATGCCGTAAGGGGTGAACTCGGTAACATCACTCAGACTGCCATGAACCTCCACCATTATCTGGTAAAAAAAAGAGCATATGCGCCATTAACTGACAGTCAAGTCAAAATTGTTGGAAATTGGGTGATAGATCTTATTCGAGTGGCTGCAAAATTCAGGTTGCAGCTCCTGTCTTGTCCATCTTCCATCCACTGCCTCGTTCCGCCGCTTTGCCCAACGAACTCAAACATTTTCAAGGCCTCCATGAGAAACCCACGGAATTCGTCACTCGTCGTGAAAAATTTGGCACACGAGGATTGGGACGATTGTCTAGCCCGAATCGACTTTGACAAGGGCGAGTCGACAGCTCTAGCTCATGGAACGACATTTTTTGCCGTTGGACAGTCAAATGGTATTGTTACGCTATATGAGTCTTCGTCCCTGCAGCGTGTGCAAGTAGTTACTCATCCAGAAAGAATCAGACTGTTACAGTTTAGTCAGGATGATGAGCTTTTTGCTACCTGTGGAACAAAGCAAATCCTCGTTTGGGTAGCGCAAACTGGGACATGCCTTGGGTCGTCTGCTTTTACCTCAGTACCACTTGCAATCACATTCTTGGGCTCGGTCGAACTTCTTATAGCTTCACAAGAAAGCGAACTAAAAAAGTGGTGAGTTTCAGCTGAGCCGGAACAGGGATGTGAAATGCTGATTGACTTCTCAGGAATCTTGAAACAGGGGCATTGGAATCTATCTCTTGGTTGATGACGAAAGTTGATGAAAATGGAGGACCAGTTGGTTCACCCCAACCACCTTCGCGGGTGGCCTTTTCAGCTTTAACACCCGAAAATGACCTATTGATGGCCGTCGGTTATCGCAGCCATCCAATTTCTTTATCGCTTCCACTCGAGTTGCACCAACTGGGAGAGTTGGGACCCTGTAGGGCAAACGGTGTTCTTGAGATGGCCTTCCATCCAAATTCTGACATTCCAGCCGTCATCGTATCCTATGCACAAGGCGATCTTTGCGCCTACAACTACATGACCATGCAGCAAGATTACAAACAGACGAAAGTCCATGCAGTCAGCCTCTGCTGCTCGCAAGATGGACAGACTTTGGTTACTGGCAGCAGTCAAGGGGTCATCCAGGTATTTGAGTTCGACCTAGGATGTACTGGAGAGATAGTATTGACGCTTTTGTGCCGCTTCAAAGCCTTTGAGAGTGGCGTCCGAGGAGTCGCTTTAAATTTCGATGGTCTCAGGCTTGTAGGCATTGGACGTCGGCAGTGTCATGTTTGGGAACCCGCAGCCCTTGCCAGAAAGGACAATGAACTCGAGAGTATTAGCGAAACTGTTCCTATTGCTCAAGGGGGCCCAAGTGCTACCACACAACAAACCAAACCTCAAATTACAACCCCTCTAGTGATGTTGGTTGGGGAAGGGTTGATTCTGGCTGGGAAAAGCGACGGCTCAATATCAGCCTTCTCGCTGAATGATGGTACAGAGATAGGTGTTTCCCACCGTCATAATCGTGGAATATCAGTAAATCGCCTAATAATAGCTGAGAAGAGCCGGCTTGTAGTATCCGCAGACATCTCGGGTCGAATTATCATCGCCAGAATAACGTTGAAGAATCTAGAAACAGCTCCCTCGAAGACATTTCCTACTACCGAACGACTTGCCACAGTAATTCATGATCAAAGTTTCAAGGCAGCCGTTGTTGGCTTGATGGTCAACCATAATGCAAACCGTCTCCTTGTGAGCGGCCACGAATTCGATGAGCTTTGGGACATGAATTCTGGACAAGTAGTGGAAAGACATATGAATATTCAAGGGAAAGATGAAACATTTAGTGCTGCTGCTAATAATCAACCCGGAACACTGATGCCTCGTGCTACATTACAACATCCAACAAATTCGGACTTGTTCATTGCGATTAAAGGAGGCATTGCTCGAATTTTCCAATGGTCGAATTACAAGGAACTCACACCGGAAGGCGGTATTGAGTTGGCACCACCTGTTTCCTGCCATGATATTACCAATGGCATCTTGGGTTCTTATACTATAACCTCTGAACTCGTTATCGAGCACCGTGCTCCGTCGCACAGTCATGAAGGAAGCCTTCGCTTGTGGCCAGTCTCGAAGTTTGATGTTGGATCGGGATCTTCTGAATGTTCGAGCAATAACATGCAAATGGATGCAATACAGTCGAGCGTTTTGGCAGTAATAGGAATGTCGAAAGATTCCCGGTTGATGTTTTTAGACTCTGATTTTTGGGTATGCAGTGTTGAGCTGCGAGATTCGGCAAGCAGTGCCCTCCGAGTCGGCAACCTCTCAAATGGGCTGCAGCAAAGTCGCAGACCTAGCTCGAATGTTAGTTCGCCGAGCCCACTCACGCGTGGCCTAATCATGGCAAGATTGCCGCGACGACTACAAAAGTGGCTCATGGACAAGGCCACATTCGTCGCCACTTTTTTGCTTTGAGCGAATGGCGCGATGGAACTAACAAGTTCAGGTGTGTCATGCTTCCGTCAAAAACTATGGGAGCTTCACGAAATCGAGGCTTAGACTTCGCTTTTGTGTCTGGTGATCGTGTGATCGTTGTTCAAGCTGGCACCGAGTTCTCTGAAGTAGTCACTGTCGGCGCCCGCACTCCGACAGAGACTCAAAGTTTGAAAGTTGGTAGCACATCTCCCACTAGGTCTCGGTTTAATGGGCAATGGAATGTAGTATCAGGTAGCATGCATCGCAGATCTTCGGCTTGGTAGCTATAGCGAACTTCAAACTAAAATTGTTCTTGAACACAATAGGACAGAAGTCAATCGGAAGCAGAAGAAGAAGAAGCTCGAAAGGCATGAGACTTCGTTCAGCTCTTTGCATCCAGGTTTTTTCCTAAGAAATGATACTCTGATCTTTTTGGGAATCGTTGGTCTTCTCATATATCATTCGATATGGTGCCATCTCCTTAAGACAGACAGTGTTTCCAATCGGTCTCAGCATTCGCTCAAGTCTCAGGGAAAACCATTCTCATGGACAAAACCCTAAGAAAGGCCATACTGTTGTCTCATTGCCTTCCAGAAGCGATTGCACGGGGTCATTAAGTTACACAACATCTCTGATTAGAACGGCAGCCAGTGTCCCAGAATATGCTCTTCAGGTCTGACGGACATTTCTTCGGCAGGTTCACACATATGCCTCCCGCTTGTCCACAATCAACTGCCACGCTGCCTGAACAGGGATCCATCATCAGCATCGCGACTTTCAAAGGAAAAGTGTAACGAACCGCATGCGTAGAGTCTGCAAAAATACCAATATTAGTTACTGGCTAGTATTGCAATGGATTATCCCTTACGCCAACGCTGTGAAAACAGTGATGGATTTCATGCTTGTTGCTGAGGTTTGGAAGTATCAGGCTGCCGTTAATTCTTTTCATTCATAAGACTTTGCAGGAGAAGTAGGACCAAGTAGGTAGCGAAGGATTTGACTTCTTTTTATAGCCAACTGTAAGACATTTCGTTCCCTTATCCCACTGCTGATCTTCCATGGATTAAATTGTGGTTCCATCTGTTTATGTCCAACCAACAGATTGAGACATGCCACTTCAGATTTGTTCAACATCTGCCCATTTCGGGAACAGAGGGCACAGATCGAACCTGTCACTTCACATATGATCCAATAGGGTACTCATTTCTGCGAACACTAACATTCACCAAGGAGTACTTCTTGAGTCATTCTGTTATGCGTTGAGAGTGACACTTATGGTAACCTCTGAGACAATCTTTCGTGTTCATCACCTGATAATGACGTCTTGCTGCCTTGGATCATCATCCTACCAGGACTTTTGTAAGTTCGCGATACCGGCCACCCTTACCAGCAACTTCAGTGGAATTTATGGCAAGCCTAGCACGTCTGATCATGGAGCTTAGCACGAAATGGCCCATGTCACAACTCTTTGGCAAATAGCTACGTCTGTGAAGTTGCTATGACTTTACCGTCTGAAGAAATACGGCCAAATTTCCTGGAAGCTGAGCCTTTGCATGGGTTTTGTACTTGACCTCAACAAACAGTTTCCCCGCCGAAGGTCCGAGACATACGATACGGCACGACAAACTGCAACGTCCTAGGGGCGTTGGAACTTCATACGTCGATTCATAAGACATGATCAAAGGTACCCCGTCCGGCAGGTAAAAAAGTATTGAGACTGGCATGAACATAACCAGCTATGTCTTACGAGGCCCCAATAGCTACGCAAAGCTGCCATAGTAGATGCTTCTGTCACCCGGCTGTTTAATCAGAGCAATAGAACAGCAATTGCAGGCAATCAATCCATGGACTCGATGATGATCATATCTCAAATAAACTGATGTTATAAATCTAAACCCGACATGCGACTCTAAAAAATGCTCTATGTCCTGAAGTATGTCTCCAGAGTGGCAACGTTCGGGCTCCTTGTACACTTCTCAAAAAAATTCAGCCCTAAATTGTTGAGACAATTAGGTGCGTCTCAGCCCAGAGCAATGCTAACACAGTCGTATTGCACGTCATGATTCAGAAACAGCGGAGCTTTCTGATACATCAGCAACGAATGTCTCTTAGGCTTTGCCATTCAGCCCAACTCATTTTGCAACCAACGGGTAAGTTGCAACAGTGCGTCGGTTTTGGATTCATGAGGCTCGCCTGTCTCGAAAGGGTCAAAAACATTCTCCTCACGAACGCGAAGCTCCGGTCTCTGATGCTTGCTGCCTGCTCTTCAGAAATCTCCTCATCTAGTCACATCCGGAATGGTAGTAAGACTGATCCTGTCACAGAACCCAAATACTATGTCATTACTGTGCAATCGGGAAGTAAGGCAGCAATGTATGGATTGCCGCTATTCCTCAACTCGCGAGGCGAAACTAATAGGCAATGATTGTGATATGTCACGGTTTATTCGTGTAGAAATTGATCGATCAATGGTCTATCTACTTGAAAAACACTAACAATCATTCTCAAAGCGAGGCTGAACTAGATTACCTATGCTTGCCCACTCGGATACACTACATTACTTTAATAACACCAGGTTGAATTGTGTCCAATTTTTCGAGGAGTTCATCAACAAACTTCTTCTGTACTTGTTGACCCCATTTATTGGTAACATGACAAGCAGGACTTTCATATCGTTAGGACTAAATGACGCGGCAGGGATTATTTATCGACTTACCTCTCGACGTGGCAGTTTGTCAAATACTGGCCATTGGTTTCTTGGCCTGCTAGGAGACCGTGTACAAGAGCCCGACTACCTTCTTCAGTTGAACGGGCGAGTAAAGACTCGGATATCTTGAAGATGCGGCTATCATGGGCCTCGTGCGCCAAATTAGACTTGCAAAAGCTGGGGTTCGGCGTATTCAGGATGCATGACCCTTTCTCGAAGGAGCTGGTCCTGGCGGCGAGCTCACGAACGGCGTAAACGACAAGAAGTTTGCTGAAGGGATAGCGGCCAGCCATATCAGCCTGATTGGGGTCATTAAGTCGCTCAATAATGCTTTGTTGATCAAGGTCCAACTCTGCAAGAGGGGCCAAGTAGTGTAGCGCACTGTTCGGAATCACAAAGCGACAGATATGCCCCGTCTTCTTTCCAGATTCGCGCATACTAGGCAGAAGCAGCAGGTAAAGCAGAAAAGTGCTGATTACATTGACGTTCAATGTCTTTTCATTGGACTCGCTTAGACTGAATTGGGTAGTCATGACACCAGCGTTAGCCAGGACTCCGTCAAGACGTGGCAGCTCAGAAGCACGAGTCGCGAAAGCCTTGACTGAATCATAACTGTCCATGTCGATTGACCAGACCTCAATTGACGACAATGGCCTTCCAGTCTCTTGGATTATTCTGTCTCTCGCTTCATGGCCTTTCGACACTGTCCGTACAGCCATGATTATCTTTCCAGTGCCGAGTCGAGATAAGTGGAGAGTAGCTTCATATCCGAGGCCAGTATTGGCACCGGTTACAACCATGATTTGGTTTTGCAGGTCTCCATTTGCAGCTGGAACAGGTAACTTGACAAAGAGATTTGATAAAATGGTGGAGCCAGCTCCGTAGGCTGCAGAGAGGGCTGCCATGGTAGGTAAGGTTTGGCGACGGCAGGGGTATTTATGAATGGTAATCAGGGTTTGTGGGCGAGTGAGTGAGTCAAAGTGCTAAGATATAATGGCGTGGAAAAGGACATCTTGATGGCTTGATATTGGGTATTTATCCAATTTTGGTTCTCACTCAAATGTCGTAATGAATGATATGGGTTTAATAGATCCTTCTCCGGATCCGAGATTGAAGTGAAGGAGCAGACAAGAGCCTCGAGTGGCATCGAGGTGAACGCTAATTGGCCCGGGGTTAGAGCTATTTGTCTGTGTCAGCGGGGTTATTAACTCCGCCTGTGCCGTGCCGGGGTTGAGAATCAATATCCCCGCGACGCCGCCAGAACTACTGTAACGTTCCTACGGCGTGAATTCACAATCTTTCATGTCCCGCGTCTCTGATAGATTCTCAAGGGGCTCACAACTCTCCGACCCTTTTCGGCGCTCTTACGGACCGTGATCTTCAAGTTCTCAAGTCGTCCGTTACCACGCTCGTCGCCACACCTGGCCACATAGCGTGATGATGGACGTTGGCCACCGCAAGGTGGAAAAACGGAACCGACCACCGGTATCTTGCGAGCCTTGTCGGACGCGGAAGTGTGTCCATGGTTCTACAACGAAGACACCCTGCTTGCGGTACTGACGAGTATCCAGGTTAAAGTGCAATCGAGCTCAACCGTGCGACTCCTGTATCAAACGCGACAAGGCGTCAGCATGCCACTATGCGGCCAATGCCACGCGAAACAAGAGCACTTCCGCCAAGCCACGAGATCTCAAAGATAGGTTGAATAGTCTCGAGAACCTCGTCTCCTCGCTTCTCTCCGGTGACGCTGTGCTCCAAGCAGGGTTCCCAACACCTAGTCAATCCTTAACAGAAAATAGCACAATCCTGACGGACCATCTGGGCGAGCAGACACGTGAGGATCAAGACTCAGGCCTCGGTAGCACCATTGGGAAGGAAGACACGCTTACGCCAGAGACACTCCACCTCCAAGAGAGTGGAGATGGACATAGAAGTTACATTGATCCCAGCCATTGGCTGTCCATCTTGGACGATATCAAAGAAATTCGAGAGCACGTGTCGGTCTCAACGCATCGTGGGCCACAGTATGAGAGGAGCCACGATGGTGAGACACTGGTTACCGATCCTGGGTTTCTTTTCGCCGCAGCGCACCGATTAAGCTCGGATGAGATCATCGCCGCACTACCGCCCCGATCTACTTGCGATATGCTGCTCTCGTGGTACTTCAACTCTCGCTTCATGATCCTGGGTAGGTCCAAGAAGTCAAATGCATGATTTGCTCCCTTAACTAAGTCACGAATGTCCACAGGTATTGTCCACCCTCAAAAGTTTCAAGATGAAGTGAGTTTTGGTCCCTGATCACGAGAAAAGCTCACTTACATGGAAGCAACAGTATACAGTCTTCTGGGACTCGCCTGATACTACATCACTTGTATGGGTTGCTCTCCTGTTCGCCATCTTAAGTAACGCAGTCAGCTTGCGGCGTTTTTCCGGAGCAATAGACCCTGACGGATCAATACCGCCGATCCGGACATTGCAGCAAAAGACAGTGCAATGTTTAGTTCTTGGCCGCTATACCATTGCTAACTTTCATGCACTTGAAGCAATCATACTTTACGTTCAAAGTTGCCATTTCACGAATAGCCTCATCTCAGCGGATCCCTGGCTCATCTCGGGTACCATCATCCGTTTGGCATTCCGGATGGGCTATCATCGCGATCCAAAGCACCTGGCAGGCATATCTGCTTTCGATGGAGAAATGAGGCGCAGGGTCTGGCTGAACATTGTTCAGTTGGATGCGCTGATGTCTTTCCAATTAGGATTCCCCAGCATGATACCAACTGATTTTTGCGACTCGGAAGTTCCAAGGAATCTTGAGCATTCTGATCTTTACGTCTCCATGGTAGAATTGCCGCCCTCACGGCCACTTACAGAGAACACGCCTGTGCTTTACATCAAAGTCAAAGCAAGCATCATGGCAGTTTTCAAAAAAATCGTCGCGCACACTCAATCGCTCTCATCGCCGACTTATGAAGCGGCTCTTGCGCTGGAGAACGATATCACCGAGGCTTACAGGGGTGTACCAGACTTATTCAAGCGACGAGACGTCAATCAATCATTCATCGATCACGCCGTGGTAATATGGCAACGATGTACAATAGAAGTTCTCTACTTGAAGGGTCTGATCGTCCTTCATCGGCGCTACATCAGCCATGAAGCTCGTGGCTCAAAATTCGAGCACTCACGACAGGTATGCGTCGATGCAGCACTCGACATTATCGCTCGCCAAACAGACCTGCATACAGCCTCCCAGCCTGGAGGGCGCTTGTACGAAGACCGGTGGATGATACTTGCCCTACCTGCCCATGATTTCCTCATGGCTGCCATGGTTATTTGCTTGGATCTTTCGGTCCGTATGCGAACGAGTAAAGGTAGTTTGTCCGGAAATCAAGACCTCCAAGATCTTGTTGGCAGAGAGTATCGCGCACTTCAGACATCACAGCGCATTTGGGCTGGCAATAGTGGAACGTCACCGGACGCGCAAATTGCAGCGAGCGCGCTGGACCTGATGATCAGGAAAGTGGCTGAGAACGACCCGGGATTTTACTTTCTTCAGGAGGTGTCCTCTGCAGACATGAGTTCATTCCTAGACATGGAACTGCCATATGCAGATTCTATGTCGCACATGATCGAAGGCTCAGAAATGATTGATTGGGTAAGTTGATTAAGAAAGAACCGCAAATGCCTGGAAACGTTTTGCTGATTATGCTGTCAGAGTTTGTTGGACCAATACCTGCAGAATATGAACACAACGACCACGGATAGTGCAAAATAGTTCAGCTTTGCTTGGAGCTGATGCTATTGGGTCGTCATGAAAACAAGCCGTAGTGAGATAATTTCCGAACGTAATCGATGCTCATGGAACGGCTATCTGCATAATAATACAAGCTGGGTGCTTGGGCGCGAGTAGTTCATGTCTCCTCAACTTGGCCCTTTAGGAAATGAAATTTTATTCGAGTTAATGATCAAATCTAAATAGACCCAATGGAATGATGTTGCAATATCGTAAACTCAGTACATGTTGCATTCCAAGCAGTTTGCAGACTTCAAGATAAGTCAAGCGTTATGGTTACCCGATTTGTGTTCAATTTCAATCCTAAGCTTAAGCCCATAGGCTATCTGATGTGTTTTCCATTCCTGAGTTGATGATGAGGACATGGCCTTGGTCAAACGTTCTATCCCTGAGTGCATTTGAAAGCTCTTTATTGTGATATCTTGTATATTGCTACTCAAATTATCCAAGAAGATCTCCATACTCAATTCTTACCCTAAGCCTTTATAACCCGTGAATAGGTGC
The DNA here is from genome assembly GCA_003012165.1 of Paramyrothecium roridum. Taxonomy (NCBI): domain Eukaryota; kingdom Fungi; phylum Ascomycota; class Sordariomycetes; order Hypocreales; family Stachybotryaceae; genus Paramyrothecium; species Paramyrothecium roridum. The sequence continues at coordinate 600 of PXOD01000073.1, read as the reverse complement.
AGAGAGTTCCTTTGAGGAAGTTGCATAGGCCCACTACAATTAATCCAAGGCCGGCGCGGATGGTCAGGGTAATGCCGTCCTAGGTAAACCGAGTGTAAATACCGCTATCGGTTCGGCCAAAGGAGAGAACAGTCTCCTTGCAACAAGGCTAACAGATCGCAAAGTACGCTCAAAGTGTCAGGGCAACACATGTGATCAGAGGTAGGCATGTATGAGAGCAGATACTTGAACTTTCAAGGTGTCTTGCCCATGTCCTTCCGATATGATCTGCATTGCGTCGAAGGACAAACACATACGACCATAGCTGCTTGAAAACATGGGATCCCGTCCGCTCTCCCGTAATTAAGCAAGTAAGCGGCAGATTAGTAGTTGGGTCGGTGACGACCAGCGAACACCGGCTGTTGTATGTTTTTTGTTTTTGTTTTTGTCTTTGAGAAATTTCTGCTCGGAGTGGAGACAAACTAAGGATCTTGAGCATCATGAACTCCACTCTCAAGCACATACGACCATAGCCACAAGAAAATACGGGATCCCGTCCGCTCTCCCCTAGTCAACCTTGTGAGCGGCAGATCAGTAGTTGGGTCGGTGACGGACCAGCGA
>PXOD01000072.1:0-37828 GCA_003012165.1 Paramyrothecium roridum | reverse complement strand
TTTTTTTTTTCTTCTTTCCTTTCACTTTTTTTCACACCTCCTTTCTCATGGATCCACCATTCGCGCTCGCGTAACGGGGGGAACACCTGCTGAGGGCCAGAAGGCTGCATGAGCGAGACGCCGGACTGCAGCGCCAAAGGGGACGCCCGCAGAACGCCGCTTGCTGCTGATCAGATTTGAGGCTCAATAAAGGAAACAAGGTGCAGCAAGTAGACCATGATCACTTTTTTTTAAGGTGATAGTGGCGCACCCGCCAATCTGATGGCGAGACGGGTAAGACGTTGCTTGATGCCACGGTAGTGGTCGTGGTCGTGGTCGTGGTGTTGTGTTGTCGTTGCATTTCCCCAGAGTAAGGTATCCATCTGGCCCGGGAAGGGAGCCCCTCCACCGCGTCAAGCAACCTGAAAATATTGGCTACAAATCTCCCGCAAGGCATTCTTCACATGCCCCCGTCCCCCCCCCGGAGAAAAGAAAGGGGTGCATGCAACCGGCTCTCACGGAAGAGATACCCTGTGCCTGCTGCTCAGGCACTTGGTCCCGGATCTCAGGACACCAAAGGCTTGCTCACATAAGGCAAGTGAATAAGGTAAGGTAGGGCTGGCAGCCAGTGTTACTTTAGCTGGCCGAGATACGTACCTCAGCCACGGTACCTGAGGTACGAATGTGACAGGTCGCATTCTTCCACTTCTCTGTTCACGAGCGTGGGCCTCTCTCCGACTTCAGTTGCATGGTCCTATTGGCGCCGGGTGGTTTTTTTTCCCCGTCGAGCCCAGCCGGTGCTACTACAGTAGCGAAAGCTTGAGATCTAGACAAAACCACGCGCCGGAGGGGGGTCCTGCTGACACTGAGACATTATAGCGGGACTGTGCATCGGCGCACAGGAGCAAAGCAGTTAGCACGCTTCCCCCCCATCCCGGGAGCCTTTCAGAGGGAAATGGCCTGTTTTGGGGTGTCTTCTCATCTCCCAACATCGCCTAGACCCTCTTCATTTATTGATTTAAGCTTCCGGGCTGCGTTGCGTTGCGTTGCGTAGGCCCCGTCCGCCCGTCCGTTCACGAGGCCCGCACTCAACAAACAATAAACATCCAACATGGCAGGGTGTTGTGCAGTATACGGCACGGTACCTGATCTGAGGTACTATGCCCACCCGCCTCATCGTGATATTGACATTTCATGTATTTCTACTTGCGATGGATAAAAGCAGGGCGAGAGAGAAGCAGGTACCTGCATGAAATCGCGGCGCATGTACCTTGCTCACGGTCACATTGAAACCGGCAAAGGAAATTTCGAAAAGCCTTCTTTTTCATTTTTTTTGTCCCTTTTCGAATTTTGTTTTGTTTTTTTCCAGCTACCGAGAATCTCGACCGCACCGTCTGGCGCTTGCCAAGGCGTTCGGGAAATGCCATGTGGTACCGGTAGATTAGGGAATGTAAACGATGGCCCAGATCAGACCGCTCTCCACCGTCTCTGTTCGCCCAAGATACGTGAATGGAGGCCTTTGGCAGGGGCGCCGGTAGACTTCCGCTTCGTGTACAGAGCACCACCTAACGTACAGCATCTTATCTTACCATACCTATCAGCGTCGTACTTGTACGCTACCGACTACCTTACTGGCAGAGACACACTACGTGGGAAAGATGGAGGTGAGCCACCAGACCCATCACACACGTGGCCGTCCGGGACCGACTCGAGCTAATCTCACCCGCCCCTCCCTGGTCCCTGCTCCACACCAAATTCCCATTTCCAGACTCTGCTATACCCCCCCCCCCCCTTTCCTTGTCAGAATCCAATATAACCACAGTTAAGGCTACCTATTTTAAAGCCACGACTAGCGTCCGAAGTACAACGAATTGCCGTTTCCTCTCGCCGGTGACGCGACGCACAAGCTTCGATTTGGGCCGGGACTTGCCAGAAGGGAGACAAACACCCATTTCGTTCATGTTGCGCCTCTTGAGCATACGTAGACAACCCCGGCTACGTGAGCGTCATCTAGATCCATTTGCTCGCAACTCAAATTTTCTGCTTGGGTGCCCAGCCATGATGCATCTCTGGCGTCACTGGCAACCCAGCCACAAAAGTAAATAAAGACGGGACAGGACAGGACAGGACCTGACAGAGTACATACAGTCGACCTGCTCCGTACCTGACGGCAGCTGCAATGCTGCTCCGGCAGCCAGCCGAGCCTGGCGATCCAGGTGACGCTGGCGGGACGCAAGCCTCAAGCGCCTCTTTTTCCCTCGCGGTCCGGTGCTGGACACGGATTGGCGCCCTGCCATCACTTCGCTCGACATGCAGCAGGGATATGGGCTGAGCGTACCTGTTACCCCGGTGCGTGCAGGGAGAGGGAAACGACACTAGAATCTTGGTTGTTCTATGCGAGAGGGATATTCACCTTCTCGTTATTGCTGCATCTTCCACCGTTTGGTCGTGCAAGCCGGGGGAAAAGCCCTTGCTCAACGCCGAGGCCGACTCGCGAGCGTCGCTTGCTTGCCCGCCCCGCCGATCAGGTAGGCCTATTGGGCCGACCCACCACTCGCCGCGATTTTGAATTAGCTATTTACCCGGAGCACTCCGATGGGCTCTAGAAGAATCGTGGGAAGCTGAATTTGGACCATGCCAGGGGTAGGATTGATTTCTTGCTGCGCGGTCGAGTCAGTCAGCCTTGAGCATCACATCGCCGGAGTCACTCTGCATGTGGGATATCGCGACGAGAAGCCATCACCTCGTCCAGCCCCTGCCCTCGATCCCTCGCCCTGCCTTGATTTTGCGTCCCAGTGGTGATGGATGGGCGCCAGGTTGAGCACACTTGCATTTCTTCAGCAACTAGGGCCTCGCGGCAGTGCGCGCCCGCAGAAATTTGGTATACCGTGCAGGGGGCGCGGGATCACGCTCAGCTCCCCTTGCGAAGCCTTGTTCAGCCCGTCTACCTGAACGAGCTCCCGCGCCTCGCTCCCTTGGGTGAGAGTGAACGGACTCCCCCACATGCCACCCAGACGGATGATATGCCTATGCCTCTTGTCATGATGCCATGGACAAACCCGCCGTGACGACTGGCAACAGAAAAAGCTTGTCTCGTAAATCATCCAATCAGCGGGCATGATCCCGGGCTAGAAGAGAGCTTAGACAAACATTTTCCTAAAATCGAACCGTTTGACTAGCTCGTGTAGTAGCGTCTGTTGTACGGCCAATGCCACGCGTTAGCTGCTACCATCTACCTGGGCCACGGTCCCGAGCCGGAGCGTACCAAAGCCCCTTCGCGCTACGACGCTAGTATGGCAGCGCTATTCCACTGCCCTCATTGCCTCACGATCTTTTCCCCGAGCTTCACGTCTGGGAGTGACGCGGAAAGGGGGTGGAGTTTGTGCACTGGGAAGTGGAGCGAGATGGAGAACGTGCGATATGTATCTCGGGACGGTCAGCAGGTGGAGCGAAACAAGCCCGGTAGTTGAAGCTACACTCGGCCATTGGTTCCAAAAAGGTCAATACTTTCCTGGCTGCAAATGTCAGGCCATGCTCCATGTAACATCCACCAGCTGGGCTGGCAAGCTACCTTAGCCTGTCGGAAAGGGATGCCTCCCTCACAGATTGGGCCGTGAGAGGTGTTATCATGCTTCCACATCGGGACGGCCATGGATGGCAACTTAAGCTTCGCAATGCCTAAATGGGGCGCCAGAGTCGCCTGTAGTCTTGAAGCCTCTTTTGCTGCCTCCCGCGGCCCAGCCCAGCGCCACCCTGGTCGCGTAACAGCCAACCGTCGCAACGTCCGGCGCATGCTTCAAACGGACGGAACCCACATACGGATGGTTCGATCATGGCGCCGGGAGAGCTTAGACTTTGGCTTCTCCTTCTTCTTTTAGATATTCCAGTGTCGCTGAGCTTGTGTCCTCGCTTCATATTGCGGGCCCCCCATGTCCGTCTCAACTCTAACCATTTCCTCCCTCGTGGCCCAAAGTGTGAGTCTAGACCCCTCTCAGCCATCCAACAGTAGCCGGCAGCGCCGTGATCCGACAAATGTCTCCAAAGGCGTTGCGGCGCCGTTCAATGGACGTGAGACCGACCGCGCAAGCTCGCAGACCTTTCATGGTTTTCCAACATCAGACCATCTTGTTATAAAGTTTACCGTCGCGTGGGCGAATAACGTGAGGCGTCGCGGGAGTACATGCACGAGGCCCGTGACCAGGTCACTTCACCAGCTCGCTTGGTGTCGTCGGCAATTTTCTCCACCTAATTGGCACTAAGATCTCCCCAGAATGATCGACCGCAAAATTTCCGAATATGCCTCAACAACACTCAATGCTAGCTTTCGCCCAAGGCCCTCCCGCGCTGCCGTATCCCCCCTCATCCCAGGCCTAGAGTAGGTGCCCAGATCTAGACCATCCCACCATCACCAGTACGGCATCTACTTCATGCCTCTTTGCCTTTACCGGCAGAACCGCGCTGCCGAAAGCGACGTGGGGGAGTCCACGTTGGGTAAGGGAGAGCGTGATGAAGAACGCCTGCTTGTCCGCTTCGTCGAAACACTACCCAAGCTTGAGCATAGCTTGCTGTCGTCTCTCCTTGCTTTGTGCCGGCCCTGAAACCACCCACCATCTCCAATTCAGCACTGCTCCGTTCAGAAGTGGCGAACATGCAATCCTCAATCGGGGTGGCTCCCGCGGGACTAACCCAAGTCAAACCAATTCACCCATTGTCACCGATTCTATCCACGCGCTCCTCACCCCTGCCATTCTTTCTAGCGAGCCAGGAGATGGTCCCTCTAGTTTAGCGCCTAGAGTGTCTTACCGTGCTTGCTGGTTTCTCTGTCCTGAACTAGGCAACTAGCCCGCTCACCATTGCGTCTTATCGGCTCCGAAGAAGACTTGTCTTTCGAGACTCTTCTGCCTCTGGTAATAATGCAAGACTGGAAAACGTTGATCCTTGTATTGTTTCGGCCACGGATCACAGGGGGGCTCTTTGCACGCCTAGGCTGATCTACAAGATCTGCCATGACCGTCACCCGGGACTTAGCGTCTCCGGAAAATCTGTGCAGTATTTTCCAATGGAGCTGCAAATCCTGTACAGCCAATCCATGCTTAGGCTGGATGGCGACTCTGCAGATGCTCAGGGATCAACCTCGTAATCTTTTTCAGCACCGTCATCCTAACAGTACTAGGTAGGCCGACAGTCTCCAGTGTGCATGCACATCCGTTCTCCCAGACCGGATTCCGGTCCCCAGATCCAAGGCACAATACTTGATGCGGAGCATAACATAATGATTGTTCTGAGGGTATTCGCTATGTCATCGATGCAGGCCAATCACCTCGGAACGGCCGTCCTCTCCACTGGGTTGACGTCCACACGCCTAAGAGGGACGTGACGGGCGTACAGTCTGTGCGATAGCGTTTTTAGGCAAAGTCGGTGCTCAGAGGTACTGGCATTGGTCGAACTCTTCTTGTGTCAACCCTCTATCAACAGCTTTGCCATCTCAGGCTGTTCTGAAATCATGACTTCGAGGCTGTGCTCATTAAGGTCACCAACTCTCATGTGATTAGTACGACCAAACACCTGGATCTACATGTGGCCATTCGCATTCGCCGTGATACCTTACGAGGAGAAGAACTTGGCAGATGCCGGGTTTTCAGCCCTGAAAGTCTTCGGTGCCAAAGAGCATCCTTTCCTGCAAGCCACGTCGCCACCAAGGAATGACACTGGACTAAGTCCCAGACATTGTATCGTGGTCCATCAGCCAGCCAGAACCTGCTAGGTCTCGCCATCTCCAAGCGCCAGTCAGATGGGTCCCCACATTGCCAATGGCGAGGATGGATCTACCAATGCACCCGCCCAAGTGTTTGCAACATTTGACACGGGCCAGCCTGGACTTACCGGCCATCCAGAGAGGGCTCACTTCCACTTCAGAAACTAGAAGCCAGAAGACATGTCCAGTATACTCATTCTCGCATACCTTGTGTATAAGCCCCGTGTTCCCTCAAGTGACCAGAACATGGAATCAGATACGCAGGCTACTGTACGCTGTCGGCTGGAGACGAGGCGGCCAAGCGTGACACTTGTAGCATTTCCCCTGCCAACCCAAGGAGAAAACTTGCTTCGCAACCCTTGTCCAATTAGGCACGGTGTCTTGGAGGCCACTGAAATGGAAGTCTTCTTACCTGCAGGCAATTTCATGTCCGAGCATCGTGCACCGGCTTTCCAGTCTTTCGATGACGGGCAACGTCCCGCCACGTGGGGTGGTGTAGCGGAGGAGATGACGCATTAGGTAGCTTGACCGTTCTCATGTCGATTTGTGCGCGGTCCAGCTTGCGTTATCCAATGCAGGTCGAGGGTGGTCCTACTGTCTTGTGATACTGCTGATTGTCGTGCAGACGATTCCAGACCACCAACGAATCCACTTATCCAGTCGGGATCGGTCCGTTCGTCATCCTGGTAGCAAACAGCGAGCCCACATCCTGCACTGCTCTGGACGAGGGTTTCGTCTCTGTGCGTTTATCGCCATTCCATCAAGAGAGCCCCTTATCTCGAACATGAACAGAGATTCAACGTCTCTTCCATCGTAATTGAATCACAATATTAGCCGCAAAGGAAGAGCGAGCGCTGTCAATGGAATACTTTGTGAGTTCCATTTGTTTTTGAAACCATTACACAATTCTTGCTCTTTCAAGTACTTTTGATAGGCTTATTGGCGTAGAAGATGAGTTGCGGTTAAATTTTATCCGCCACACTCTTGAACGTTTACACCCTTTTCAAAAGAGGGAGCACCATAGACTGATTTGGACATCAGTTCCTAAATCATGTCCTGGCAAGATCCTTGTCTTTCTTTGGAGCCAATCAATCATGCTTGGCTAGGCATTGAATGCCACAAGCGGGAAAGACGCTGTTTCTCATTTGGGACGATGAACTCGTCTAGGTACAGGCTGTGATGTAGTGTGATTGGATGAAGCAACTCAGAGCAGCCCGAAGAGGAATTGACTGCGTGGTTCAGGTGGAACTGAGCCGGGTGGCCTGGAAAAGTAGCGATATTATGGGGTCACAAGGTACCAGAAGACGGAGACGCCGAGAAGAGGCACGTTTTGCGCAAGACCGTAGGCGGCAATACGCCTGCAGAAATTGGAAAACTGCAACCATCAGCCTGTCTGGAGCCATGCTTTAGTACTGATTGGGAATTCGTCACACCTCCTGTTCTGCTTTTGGAGCCGTGAGCTTCGAGATGGAGGCGAGAGCTTTTCCCGTCTTAGACGCTGCAGGAGGCACCCAGGCAATAAAGACGGTGTGCAGGCGCCAGGGGCGACGGTGCAATGAGTTAGGATGAGACCCTCCTGCCAAGCAAGGATTTTGAGCACGCGGGCTGACGAACGGCAGCAGGGTAGGCCAGGTACTTGAACGAACATGCATCCCAGAAGTCTGCGGGGCAGACCCCGGAGCAAGCATTCCAGGGCGATTCGAAGCAAAAGACCTGCTGATGATTAACCCAAGTAGCGCCAGTAGTATAATGCTGAGTTTGTGAAAGGTGTTGCCAGTCGTCCGACGCTGGGAATATTCCACAGACTACTTGGTAGAGTGCCTGCCGAGGAACAAGCGCCGGTACCCTCACAACAGATGCCGTAGATGTGGTAGCCTGGGTGCCCTAGATGGGAGGCGGAGAATTCCTCTTGGGCGGTACGGCAGGTTCGGCGTTGGCGCACGGCATGCTACTCTATGCCCTGTCAGTCGTATTTTAACGCTGCGTCACAGCGGCAAGGAATACTACCTAGCGAAGTTCGGGAGATTCACACCCGTCAGCTAGCGCACCACAGTGCAGTAACCGGTGCTGCTCATTGGCAGCATCGGTGATCCCACGCGGCATCGAGAAACAAAGAACGGCTGAATGGAGGGTGTTGATGCCCCGTCAACCAAAACTATACAAATGGTGCTTGATAGGTGGACAAACGGCTCGCTTAAGCATCGTGGGGAGCATTGCAGTTAGTAGGCATGGAAGAGCACGAGAAGCAGCAAACGGCACCCTGCAAATGCATTCAAGTCGAGCAAAGGTTGCAGGATGACATCCGTTTAGATGAGCGAGACCAGGGATGGGAAAGGGAGGGGACGTACTTGCCTTGCGTCCACCCTAAGGTACCTGAGGTAAGTATCGAAGGAACGGTATCTGCACAGGAGCAAGAGGGAAAAGGGTGGGACGCCGTAAGCGACTTCCCGTCGGAAGTGCGATACGGAAGTGCTCGACACCCTTTGGGACGTCTCGCCACCATTCTGCTCGCTTACTGTGCATGTAATAGGGAGCTAGCAAACGTCTGCAACCTGCGTAGCTGAGAACCAAAGTTTGCATGTTTGATTGCATCGAGCAGTGCCTTGTTTCTGAGCATGGACTGACACCACCACCTGGCATCTCATTGCTCAGGTGCGTCCAGACATGGACAACATCCGACTTGGACACCTTGGCTCTGGAGTGCGCACCCCTCCGACTCTGGCTTTTCAAAATCAAACGCAACCCACCTTTCTTTACGACGGGCATACAAAAGATATACAGGTGAAGGACAGGTAGAAGGACAGAGGGAGATAAGAAAAAGAAACCTACTCAAGAAAACCCGACCAATCTCAGCCTTTTTTTTTGTATTTTTTTGTATGGTGATAGACTGATAGTGTCCACCGAGTGCGTCCCACCATCGCGACGTTGGTTACGGAGCAGCAACCTCAAAATCGCAAGGGCTAGAGCTAGGGACCCGTTAGAATCGCCTTGGCTGGTGCCCAGTGCGCCTAAGGTCCCTTCCATTCTCTCCAGAGGAAGCTGCACCTACAGGGGACTCATCCGTACGGTGGAGGCATCGTGAGGTCACGCCATTTGGTGCATCTACAGCATGGAAGTTTGTGCGGAGGCCGGCCCTTCTCAGGGCTCAGTGAGACGTAGGTGAAGATGCGGGCCCTGAACCTCCCTGGTTGCAACCGGGGAGCCATCCAGTAACCAGGGACCCCAGTCTGGCCGGGCCATTTTCCCACGAGGGCCATGTGCCATTCATGTGCAGAGAGCCGGGGTGCTAAGGACGACTGAGATGGCGCAGACTCCGAGCTTTTTTTGAGGGCGTCAAGGTCGGCGGTCGAGCTATGTAAGTCCAATCCACTGGAAGTTTGGGGTGGATTCTTTTTGTAGCTGCCAGGCGCCGATGGTTGCATATGGGTGGCCTGCGCTTCGACGATGAGTTTTAGCTCAGCAAGTTGAGGGCGCGTTTCTTCAACATTTACGTGGTCTTGGTTCTCGAACACAAGCGACTCACTCTGCTGTCGAAACCCATGTCTCTGTTCCACGCAGTAAGTTTCGCTGCATGTTGCTTTCTCGACTTGGCTCCCCGCCCCTCTCCCTCGTTATCGCCTGTTCGACGTTCCCCCCTCCAAGCTCATCTCGTTTGTCGCTGGCCTCCACTTCCCAGGGGGTTTATGGGTGACGTGAACAAGTGGAACCCGGAAACTACCACCGGCGAGGAAGAGATGGGCTACCGTGCAAGAATAGAGTGCATTCTGTTGACTCCAGCGCTGGAGCATCACGCAGAGTGCGTGACGCCGTGACCACAACGCCTAGTACTATCTCAAAGTCGACTGAGGCGGGATCAGCAAGTAGGGCGTTCCACTAAATGATTTGCGGCCAGCTTGGGCCACCTTCTGAATGCAATGTTCACCTTGAGGCTTGGGCGTCGGGGGGAAGGGAAGAATAATTCATGAAGCTTTGTTTACTGCAGTCTTCACGCCACGCTGTGTCGTCCGCTACTTGGTGTCGAGCACTTCCCTCCCCATGTAACCAATCCGCAATCAGCTGCCTCGACATGAGGTGCGCACGACGTGCAGCACACCGGACGCAAGTAAAAGTCCGAGAAGAAGGGGGCCAAGTAGCTTACAGGGGCACGATTCTGCTCGTGGTGTAAGCCAGGAAAGGGTGAGTGGGCCAGGAAGCTTGGACGAATGGGGTAAGTAAAGCATTGCACGTACCTCGAAGCGCGGTACCTCGCCTTGCGCTGCCAGACCTCACGTCCCCCATCGATCAGTGAGGGCCGCGGCCTGGCTCGCATACAAGCGGATCCAGTACTGGCTACTATACAGGCTGCCCAGAGGCTTCGAGTGGCACTGCAGACTGTGGTGTACCTCAGCTGGACGTACCCATGCCCGCCGCTTCGGTTCCATGGCCCCACCCATTGTCCCTCCTTTGGTAACCCCCAGCGCACAGGCAAGACCGCACCCCCCACCCAAGTCCAGTAGGGGAGTACGTACCTCACCTTACCTCACACTTACCTGAGCATCCATCCATCCCTCCCACGTTGCTGTTGTTCCTCTCGCGCCCTCACGGATGCTTTGTCACTTTTCCCCTTTGGCCGCCCCTGCAGTTGCTTGTCGCACTCCACTTATGGCCGGGCTTCACTCGCTGTCCGTCCCTTGGTTGTACTGTACGGCAACTGTGTGCAGCGCTGGGGATCGGGAACACCAAGAGAGACCCCTGAGGTCATCGTGGTCATAACCCTGAGGAACTAGCATTCCAACCCTTCCTCCTCCTCCGTTTGACCAGGGCGTTTGCCCACCCGCTAGATCGCCTGCTGTTCCTCCATCAGTAACCCTGGTGGTCTCTGCGCGTACAGGGTCGTCTTTATCTTGCCGCGGTTGACGGTACAAAGCTAAGGTATGGATGGTATGTACGGATGTCCTCCGCCCTTCCTTGAGGGAGCGGCCGGGACCCATCTCGCCCAGGGAACTTCACGGCGACATGACCCTACGCCTAAAGGACCTGGCGCCGCCACCCACCACCCTCCACTAGGCTGCATCCAGCACACCCTCCACTGGCTTTGTCCTTGCGCTGCCGCTTCACTCCGCTTGGCCGCCACAACCCTTAGGCTGCCCATTGCCTACCGGCCGACTGTGACCTAACGGGTTCTGGGCGTGGCCAAGAAAGGTAGCGGTAGAGAAGGAGAAGGGGGAAAACCCGCAGCAAAGGGCCAGAGGGAGGCTGCACAGTTTCTCGCACCTGTGCTACAAACCGAATTGCTCTGGCAACAGAATGAAGACACAACGCCCGCCTGAATCACCAAGAGCTAAACGATCTCTGATCCAACTTGTAGACCAAATTGGGGAAAGTATGAGGACCAGTACTCACGCCTAGGCACTTACGCCCATCCCGTCGCACACGATCTCCGATGCTCCACACCCAGGAAGAAGTCGAAGTTATCTCATCAACCTGAGGTACCTGGGCTGCGGAGACCTGGATGTACCCACCAGCTTGAGGCTGCAGGCTAAGGTAGGCACACAAGGCGAGGTAACCAGCCATGATCCCCTCGCACAAGGCCCAGGGGTCTGGTCTAGCCTGGCTGCGCTTCCGTCACCCCGGTCTGCATGGTGAACCCACACGCCATCTCTCACAGACCACAATGACGGGTCGACGCGCGCTGGGCAATCCCGTCAGGCCCTTTCCCTGTCCAGCAGCCAGGCCCAGAGAGGGACTGTGCTGCAAATCCCGTCTCCCCTCGTTCCTCCAACCCTTCATCTACCTCCGACGCCCTCCAGTCAACTCGTCCCTCGTTTCCTTGTCCCTTTGCTTCCCGATTGTTTCCTACTCTTTATTACCACGATCATCCCCTCTGTGAACCACGTTCTTGAGGGCAGACTCTGGTGACTATTTGTCTCACCTGTCCTGTACCCTTCCTCGCTTCCTTCCAATACATTTGACCATCCCACCCGACCATCCACTCCCTTCTTGTGGAACCAACATCTCCATATAGGCGACCGGATCCAACGCCTTGGGTTTATTAAGAAGAATCAATTCTCCCCCTCACTGGTGCAACCGGGACCTCCATCAACCAGATCGTTCTTCAACATTGCCGTTCGTTTCTGGGAAGCCCAGTTTCCAGCTTGGACTTGTTTCTTCTTCTTTCACTCCTTACACATGCACACTCGCTCTTGAGTCGCTCGCTATCTCGAATTACGAGCTTGCCTCGAATAACTACCAACACTTCCACGCCTATTGGAACACTCTTTTCTCGAGCTTACAGTAACTTACATCGAGTTTGCGCCTGGCGAAAAGATGGAGTCTTTTACACAATCACAATGGCCAGCCTGGGCCTACTCTGGGCTCGACCCATTCTCTGGGTACAATCAAGCACAGCCCTACCCAACATACCTTGCCGACTCCATGGAGGCTGCGTACCAATCTCATCAACAACACCTAGTTCATCACCATCAAATGTCCAGGACTACCGAATCGAAGCCTCGACTGTCGAAGGAGGAAGTGGAGATCCTGGAGGCCGAATTTCAAAAGAATCACAAGCCGAATAGCAGTACCAAGAAAGCCCTCGCAGAGTCAATGAGAGTTGACAATGCCCGCATTAACGTAATTTCACTCCCCTTCCCTGCCAACATCCCCCCTAGGATACTAACCGGACACTAGAATTGGTTTCAGAACAGGCGTGCTCGGGAGAAGAAGGAGAACAACATTCGGGCGTATGAGGCAAGGCAGAGGATGGAGAAGGAGAAGATGGACGCATCGTCCGGCAACGATTCCGGTGAGGAAGTTCACCGCGATTCGGTTGCTTCCAGTGCACCATTTCCCGAGCTGCGGAAACCACTGCGCCTGGCAAACGCGTCCTCCGAACCCTCCCCAGACAATTCGAACTCCGACACGTACAGCGAGTCTGGACGCGGCACCATCGATGAACACGATACCATTGCGTCTCAGATCTCCGCTTCTTGTACTCACACAGATGATCTCGGTGCGTCTGACAGTGACTGCCTTTCGCCAAAACTTGAGGAGCACTCCAGCAACAGCGGCAGCCATATTGGTGCTTACCTTGCCAACACCTCTCCTGTGCAGGCATCTGATGTCGCCCTGCAAGCCTTCGAATCACTTGAACACCTGCAGACAAAGTGTCCCGAGTATCTGCTAGACTCTTACCAACCCCTCATCGGGAGTGATGCCGAAGAACTTGCTTCCTCGTTCTCGTCTCAAACTTTCCCCAGCGAGCAGACCTTCCTTGAGGGCTCACTGCTGCAGGAGAACCCACACGTTCAAGGACCTCATGAGCAGGACCACGACTTTTCTGATTCAGAAATTAGCCCTGCCATGCACCTCAAGACCCCACCCGCCATAGACATCGCTTCTCGACGCAACCGCCGGCCACCACCCCTGGCTATTGCAGGTGCGCGCAGCTACTCTTACAACATTCCCAAGACAGCGGTCGATCTATCCAAGCGCGGCCAGTATGGTAACACGATGCGCCGCGTTGCATCTGTGAATGGTATGGTGCGCATAGCCAAACCATCTTCAGGAACACCTCGCAGCCCCTTCAGTGAGCGCAAAGCAGAAGGTCTCCTGCAGCTGAACCGACCCCCGAACATCAATGCTACAAAAGGGTCTATAGCGCCACCAACTCCAAACACCCCAGTTGTTTCGCAACACCTTTCTGTTGACGAAGCCCTTGCGGCCGGAACTTTCTCTCTTGACGACAAATCGCCGTTCTCCAGCATGGTCGTCCAAGACCCTACATTGCGGACCCCCCCTACCACACCAGGTATTATGGACCAATTGTTCAGCCTCAATGCCGCCTATGAATCCTCCATGCCTGATGAGCCTCTGGCAACGCCAGGCTTGGGCCGCTTCCCAGGAGAGTTTGAACTCCCAGATATGTCGACAGCAGTGCCTAGCTATCTCGCTCAAGACTGCACAAGTCAGCCGGAAACCCCGCTATACGCTCCTCACATGGGTCCAACCTACTTCGGTTACGCGGGGGGAAACGCTGAATACAATTGGTCTGAGGTATCCTCGTCGGCCAAGTCATCTCCTGGTCAAAACTCTCAGCGAGTTCAATTCATGAACATGACTGCATCCAACTTTTCATAGGGGCAGGGAGCAGCATGAAGTTCAAGAGTTTTCAAGTTACAAATGGGGTTTGCTTCATCCCTCATTTTGTCATTTCAGATATGTTAGCGTTGCCAACGAAGCCGCCTACTCTCCAAGGCGGCTGTCACGTCCTGCATTTCATAGCGATTTTTTTTGTCGGCACTTATGCTCTGTACCATAAGCAACATTATGTTTTCTCATTTCAATCGGGACTGGCGATCAAAAAGCGATGATCTATGTCTTTTATTTATTTTACTTGAGCCTGTTTTCTTGAGGAAGATTTCCACGGGGTTGAGGCATCATGGGCGAGTCTGCCACGGTTTAATGTAATTGGAAACTTGACCTACTGGTTGCTAGGCGTACGGCAATTGAGGAGAGCGGACTCACCGGATCGTGTATGAGAAAGGCTAACACAATTGAGCCGGCTATGGAGGCATCAATACAATGGCTCAAGGTACTGAATTGGACTATACGAGGAACAGGTTTTGTACATGATGGATGATGACGGGCGACAACTACCAACGAAGCCCGGAAAGGCAGTGCATTGATCAGTCGATAGTAAAATAGAGACACTGAAAGCATGTACCGCTTCCCAAGACAGCGTGACGTGACCCCCCCAGGTGCGGTTCTGGGATAGTAAATGATCGTAATCGGCGGTGCTGGAAGCCTGACAAGTGGAGATGACGTTGATCTTGGCCAACAGCGGGGAACATACTCCGGCTAGTCGCCAGTGCTGAGCGTGATGCTTGCCTGATCTAGGACAGCCACTGGAGGGATGATCCAGAGCATTCGGTAGGACGTGGCGCCCTGGCTGAAAGGCGTTGACCTGCTCGTGGGAGACACAAATACACAGGCGAGGCTTGCAACGAGCCCGGGGAGGACGGCGAGCAATACGCCTTTCAAGCCAGGCCAGGCTCCGTTGGGTGGAACAGGATGGCGCCTGGTCCCCTTAAACGCCGAACGTTACGTCGTTTCATTCATACTCAGCGCTAGATGTGGTCGGCGGCAACAAGCAGATTTGGCGCTGGACGCCCTTGGGTTGGCTGTACATCTCGACTCGCCTGGGTGTGCATTGCCGCATCAGGCAATGAATGCTCCAACCACCCTCTCAACAGAAGGGAAAACCGACCTACGCCACCATTCCAGCTGCCGAAGCAAGGTTTCTTCCTCCCGGGGGAGGGGGCTGCGGGAAGCAAAAGTCAAAGCCACCTGGGTCGGCTTTTTCTTCCTTCGGCCAATTGTTTCGTCTCGATGATGGGGCCTCGAAACCGGGAACTCGGAAACGTGGACCAGCAAGCCGGTAGCTCTAGGTTTCTTCCATCAACGGGGTATGGGGATTCCGGGCGGTCGACTGGAATGTGGAAAAGGACCCTCGGGCGGTAAGGTTGACGACCCCTACGACGTCACTGCGAAGAAAAGAAAAAAGAAAGGAAAAAAGAAAACAAACCATCCCCAAAATACAACGAGACCAAAAACAAATGCATGGGAAAAGTCGAACCAAGTCCACCAAAACTTGGCCCAATTGCTTCCTACTTAGGTAGTATGTGCTTGCAACTCAAAATCGACTTTCATCTCGGTTGACCTCTGCTCCCCCCCCCCTCCTCGCACCCCCACCAAATCCAAGTCGAGGCCCAAAAAAGAAAAGCCCACACAGATGGATGGGGGATCGCTGCTGATCCGATGGCAACCAGTCAGTGCTAATGACGGCCACATCCGCGGTACATTCCCAAAGAGGCAAGCAAGTACCTCGATCGAGACCACTTGCGCTGTCGATCATTTGCCTCGTTGAGACTGTTTCTTGGCTTCTTTGCACCTGGGCACTTTATGGCCGTGTACGCAAGCTACAACGGCGCCCGTCAACATGTCGAAACGGCAACGTGAGGCCGATGAGGTGACGCCAAAGTTAGGGTCCAGGGCAGTGCATCGCGTTCTGCTCGTCTCCCATCTCCCCGTGCCCACATACCCATGGCACCAGCGACGCCGAGGGTTTGTTGACTTTCCCACCTGCATGCTTTTAACTCCGCACTACTGCGACCACCTCAAGCGGTGGGACTCGCCAAGGTTCTTTGTCGAGGGGAACATGTCCTGGGACTTGTCGGCTTTGTGTAGCTGTACCTTTGCCTGGTCTGTAGCCGAGAGGAACACGAAGTGACCAGGAATCCCTCCCAAGCCTTTCGACGCCCACGACTCTATGATCCTGCGATCATTCAGGAAGAAAATGCCGATCCGCAGGTCAGCGAGCCAAAAAGAAGACAAGCTCGAAGCGGCAGACTCGATCTTCCTTCTCTCTCCAACCCTGACTGTTCTACGTTCGCCTTCGTCTGAAGGCATGTCGGGCCGAAATCCAGTCCCCAGGGGATGGGACAAGAGTCAATGTGCGTGCGGTTGAGTTACTTTAGAGTTACCACGTCTGGCTCGAGATGCATCCATAGGCGTGTTGAACAGCCAGGTCAGAACTAAATCAAAACAGCGCAGCCACCTTAGTTGACACATTGTCAGCATGGTGCACCACTCGGTATACAACGTATAAGTAAGTTTGAGCGGTGCGGGATGTTGATGGGCTTTGGGCTTGGGCGTTCAAGTTGTTTAGTAACAAAACGAGACTTGCACCGAAGGAGATGCTAGCACGTAAACATTAACTTGTCTTTCTTTATTCGTTTCTTATTTGAATTAATTGATAAGAATCTTAAAAGTAAAATATTCTTAATTTTAAAAAAAATTATTCTTAAGAGTACTTTAAGAGGATACTCTTATATTTTATGACTCTAACAATATTAGAGAAGCCAAGTCTTGCAGTCTCCGGTTTTTTGCCCACTCGTCTGGGCGTCATAATAGGTACCGTGGCTGTGCTGAAGGCGAAGCCGCACGTCGCGGTCAGCCACACTTCATATGTCTATTTCGTCACAGCGTGCATTTACGCGTTTATCGAGACCCACTCCACTCCAGAACAAATTGTGGCACATGGAATGGTGCTGTCCCCATGTTGTATGCTCGTGGTCGACTACCCAGTTGTATGTATCAACAATAAACTCGCTGCCTTGCATGGTCTGCTTTACGATTAATTGCTTCATGACATATACTTAGGCTTCCGGAACCATGACACGTCTCGAGTGAGCGAATCCTCCTTCATTCATGTCCTCTTCTGCTGCGCTCGACGCAGACGCGTCGCGTCCAAGATCTGGCATCCTTACACCAAGCTCAGAGGGTAGCTTAAACCGTCATGATGTTCCCCTATCATCGGACACTCGGAAGCGGAAGCGGGCTGACTCGATAGCCCTGGAGCACCTGTTAAAACCCTCCATTGCGATAAAGGTGGCCTCCATCTCAAGCTACCCAAGGTGTCGCGTATCACTAACAACGAAGCATAGCCGCACCCGCCCAACTTGCAAGCCCAACCTCGCATATTGCTACCTCTAATGTTATTACCTCGAAAGTACCTCCCCTTGGCATACATAGACTTCGCCGCCGGGACCTCGGACTACTCGGGCCGTATTGTTGAATCGCACATCAAGATTCTAGATTTGGAAAGTCGGGTCGGCTCTGCTTCCAGTGTCCTCATCGCCCGGTATG
The DNA here is from genome assembly GCA_003012165.1 of Paramyrothecium roridum. NCBI lineage: Eukaryota > Fungi > Ascomycota > Sordariomycetes > Hypocreales > Stachybotryaceae > Paramyrothecium > Paramyrothecium roridum. Next base: position 20,406 of record PXOD01000072.1, on the reverse strand, counting down.
ATCCACGAGGAATCATCTACGCGCTCGAGAGGCAAGAGCATGGCCTCTATATTGTGTGCCAGCTGGGCGCATGGGTTGACCTTCAAGACTTGAAGCAGCATGCCACAGCTGTCTACCCTGATCGAATTCAACATATAAAATTGGAATGTTCGGAGCGGCCTGTCTCTGCAGCCGCCATCACCACTCCTCAAATTCACAAGGAACACAACAAGAAGCAAGCCGCGATCGAGGCCTTGCAGTCCCTCGTCAAGAAGCGGGCGCGTTCAGAGTCCATTTCCATTTTCAACGAACCAGCAAGGTTGCAAAACATCCCAGATGTCAAAGAAGCGTCGGTGAAGCTTCCCTCGTTGGATCTGGGAGATGTCAAAGGAATCCAGCAACCTCTAGCACAGCCTTCGCAGCATATCGAGCCAGATACTAAGCTGGAACTTCCTCCGGAAGAGCCGCAATACACCGCAGAAAGCATATTTGATAACATTAGGACTCAATATTTCGAGGCTTTATACAAGTCAATGGTAAGAAGCACAAACGAAACCTCAAGGTCCAATTTGCTAATTACTTTAGGGGTCGTTGGCGTATTTTGCGAAAGGACCGCTCTCACGCGCTCGGTCTGCATTTCATCTGGATCTTGAGGCAAACTTGAACATGACGGACTTAGTGGACTTTCTGAAGAGCCTGGTCCTGACGACAGTCCAAATTGACCAAAAGTATCGACAAGCTGTACCCGATATCATCACCAACATCAAGGCTATTGTCGAGAGTTCCGATGAAGGGCGACGAAGGAAGAGGAAGCCCAAAAAAATGAAGCTTGGTAGGGACGGCCTCTATCCGCTGGAAGACGAGCACATCCGAGCGTGGTGGACTGCAAATCAACCCGAGGTGAAGGATGGCGAAGCTGGCATTACGCCTGGCCTCATCAGATCACATACCACTCTGCTTCGAACAAGGGAGACTCAGCTTCAGATGATCCTGATTCTGGAAATCCTGGCCTTGGAACCACTGAAAGCCGTAGATGAGGCTTCCGAAGCCAACCTTCCAACTCTTCCTGGGACGGAGGAGTTTCAAGATTCACCTAATTCTGGCCCCGCCATCACCAAACGTCGAAACAAGCACAACCTACCAGTCCTACTCGACGTCCACGCCGATCGTCTCACGATTTGGCAGTCCATCGCCAGCGACGAGCAACTTATATTGGAGGACTCTCAGGCATTGAATGCCTCGTTTAATGGTCAGATGCAGCAGAAGGCGTCATCTGAGCCCCTGAGGGACTTCTGCGTCGACGTTATCGTGCCATTGTATGTCTTGTCGACCCCGACGAGTTTTCCCCATATTTCTGACCATTCTGCAGTTTCTCGGCTCGCTTACCGACGATTTGCGATTCCATCAATCGCAAGCTCGGTGGACCAACCATTGCCCCACCAAAATCAAAATCGCGAAGTCGTCAATCTTCGAAACGAGACCAGAAGCCTGGGACAGTGACAAAGCGTCTACCTGCACCAAACGCGCCTCGAACTTTGCAGCGTGCCTTGTCGACGGAGCAGCAACACCGCCGTAGTGTCTCAAGGGGACCAAGCAATATGATTGCCCTCATGCGATCTGCGACATCAACAACAATACCGAGCTTCAAGCGGGAAGGCAGTGAATCAATAAGTACAAGAGCTACTCCATTCACAGAACAAAGAGATATTACGGCCCGCGATATGCTTGCACGAAGTAGCAGCATGGTGAGCTTGGACGATGCGAAGGCGCGCAAGAAGGCCCTATTAGAAGCAGAACTGAAGGACGCGATTTCGGCCCTGAGGAAACCGAACAGGGATGTTGTTGGCAAGGCTTTGGCCGAAGCTGCAGAACGCCGAGCCACGACAAGCACTTCAGCTAAGAGTAAGACAAACTTGCCTCGGTGCCAAATTTTGCAACCCTGCTGACTCGTGACGTAGAAACGAAGAAACCGGCACGTGCAGCTACTTCGGCGATACAGGTGAAAGCAACACCAGCAAACAAACGCTTCAAGGACGTGCTAGGCATGTCAACTGGAGTGGCGGGCAATGCTTTCGTGAGCATGGAGGAGCTTATTCCTCCTTCGAGTATCAGCACACTTATACCATCAACTGCGCCCCGCCCTGGCCACTGGGACGCTATGGTTAGGGATGGCTCTCCGTCAAGGGATGCGGTCGCGAGCACTCCAATGAAACCTTTAAGACACTCGGAGTTTCCGGAGCAATCTAGGAGCATTGAGCCCGCAATTCCGCTTTCGTCGCCAGCGATGGAAAGGCACAGAGCGTCGCCAAGCCAGCTTTCCGATACTCCTGCTGCACTGCCTCCACTTAGACGGCTGGACTTCACCGCCTCTCGGAGTGCCGTCGTGTACGAGGATTCGGTCAAGGATGCTACGATGGAACAAGGTCTTGGTGAAGCCAAGACCCACTCAAAATCCAGTGAAGGGTTGGTTTCGATCTACCAACAATTGGGCTGGGACGATGAAATGGATGACTTCTTATGAAAGCACAGGCATTAAATGTTTATGGAGCGAGTTGTGATGGGGCATTTATCACTGTTTCCATTTCGGATGGCGCGTACCGGTAGGCATTGCATTAGGCGGCGTTGACATGATAATGTTTGCTTTAAATATCTAGAGGGACTCCCTATACTGCAAGTCGCTAATGTGAAGGCGGAAATACCGTAACAACTGAGTTTATAGGCCGCAGCTTCAAGCCGCAGCGGCTCGTACCATGACCGTGGGCAAATCCCGGATATCGACGTGCTCTTGTGACGAGAGGTCCACTATACGGATGGCCTCTACTCCTACTAGGCCCTCCTGTAATGCCATGAATTGTAATTCGACAACATGACATGCACCAGTCCCCAACGGTCCGATACGCGTGTCTGCACTCAGACACACAACATCCGGAGAATCAACCAGGGAGCTTCTGTGCATTGCATGCAACAGATTCTCATCTACAAAGGCGTCGGCGATCTCCGCTTCTCCACGCCTTCTCGAGGCTGTCGATGGGGGCCGCATTGGGCGCACCTCATTTCGCCTGCGCTTCGGTATGGCGACAAGCGCGAGCTTCCGAGGGGGTCGTGTGTTATTGTCCGCTGAGCGGTTTACAACATATACGGTCCAGGAGAAGACCTCGCCTAGAATGACAGCCTCCCGCGGCCCGGTGAAGGACATGGTAATGCCGAGGTCTGGAATCTTGACCTCTGTGTCAGATGTGGCCGCCTCGAGCGCAGGAAGTGCATCTGGGCGAGTCACGGACGGAGATTTAAGTGGTGTGATTGCTTGAGGGCCGCTAATTGATAGCTGCGACGGGCGATGGGACCGTTGTATGCCCGAGCCAGCCCCTGGGCCGAAACCTGGATTCACGGGTGTCGTGAAGTCGAGGGTGGTAGACCATGACATGTTCAGCCGTGGAGTGCATACGCCTGGCGTAACTTGGACAGAGGCTGATATGGATATGTCGAGCTCTCGAGTAGGGTTCTTCGGTGTCACGTCGAGTTCGTGGGGTTTAATATGGTATAAGAACGTGACGTGGTCATGAGACACGCATGATAGCGGGAGTTGCATAGCTGCGGCATCATTCAGGTTGTGAACGACGCAATCCGGTACAGCTAGATCAATCTTATCCAGTAGAACTTCGCAGTCAACATGAGGAGTAAAGTCTACTTCCAGAAGAGCGACTATTGAAGAGCTGGGCGGGGCGGTGTTGGGGCGGGAGAAGCGAATGCGGGTATGAACCACGGCGAAGATGGTGAGCTGTAGTTGCTGCTGTGCCCGAAGGTGCCTTATTAAATCCTGCTGCTGTGTAACTGGTGCAACTCTTGAGACGCGCAATGCGGAAAGTCGTGGTTTGACGCCATGCAGCCCTGGGTCGTTGCCAAACGACTCGAGCAAGTTAAGCCCTGCGGGTAGCCCGCTCTGCAAGTAGCCGCGGCCTCGAGGATTCAGCTCCGCTGTGACCTCCGGCTTCAGCCCAGCAAAGGCGGAAAAGACAATTGCTGGGTTGAGTAATCGGACGCGCGGCCGGGATAGGGTCACGGGTATCTTCCACACGGCGTAAATATGAGGCTCCGCTGCGTCCTCATCCTTGGCCCCCTGCTCATTCACGATGACGAGCGGCTCACCGACATCCTGGACATTGCCCACGAAGATGGTATCGCTGGCGGGGTTGTTGTTACGATCAGAGGGGCTGCTGTTCACAATCTGAGCTTCCAACGAGATGACCAGCCGGCTTAGATGAGAACGGAGTACGTTGTCTTCCAGCCATGGTGATTTTAGGATGAGCAGAACATCGACAGTCTCATCTAGTTATTCCATCAGCCCACAATGAACTTTGCAATTGGTAGGGCGGGTGAAGGGCTTACCGAAGAAGAGAAAGTCGCGCTGCGGTATCGACTCAATGGAACTCGTGCCTTGCTCAATGCGCTCCAATGCCGTCTCAAGTTTTATATCCGTCTCTGCAGGGACGCAGTAGCTCAGATATGCCTGGTCGGCGAAGAGTGTGCTCGGATCCTGTTCTATATGAGCGGCGGACAGCTCCTCCGGTGCCACTCCATCGTCCTTGTGCATCGTTGCTTGCCGAGGGCCAGTGCTGCCACTGCACCTGGGGATCGGGAGAGCCAAGTTCAATTCGACTTGTCCATTTCCTAGTTCAAGTGGGTGCCAGCTGATAGTCCGCTGATGATCCAGGGGGGGGGCTTAAGGCAAGGCGAGACAAGGTAGCTCTTCGGCCAAGTGCCACCAGTGCGGTACCTGACATGGCCCGCCAGGGCAGCTGGTTGTGCCAATCTTGGCCCCGCTTAAATGCATAAGCATTTACGCGGTGCGCCATCATTCCAAAAATACGCCCGTTTGCAAAATCACTGTTGCGCTTGCAAGGAAGCCGCACCTTCGCACTCCCAAGCCATCAAGCATCACAAGCGTCGGCAGTCTCGCAGCTTGGTCCTTCACCCCGGTCGCAAACCGCGAAGAATGCTCTTAGCAGGATCGCGCGCTTGATATCCGACGCGACACCAAGATGAACGGCTTCGCGAGCCCGTACGGCCAGCCGGCTTCACCCTGGCAGGAGCATCAAACCCCAGAGGGCCGAACCTACTATTACAACAGTGCCACGAAAGTCACGCAATGGACAAAGCCAGAGGAGATGATGGCGCCAGCTGAGGTAGGTCTGGCGGTTAAAACGCACTTGGATCCTGTGACTGACCAGCTGTGACTTCCCAGCGCGCTCTTGCGAACCAGCCATGGAAAGAATACACGGCCGAAGGCGGACGGAAATACTGGTACAACACAGAGACGAAGCAAAGTTCGTGGGAGATGCCGGATGTCTACAAGTCGGCCCTCGGTGCCTCTGGTCCTCCCAACGCGGCCTTCCCTCAGCATCCAAACGCCCCATCCGGTGGCTCCTCCAACCCATCATACGAGCATCAACGGGATTATCGCGACCGTGACCGCGACCGTGACCGTGGCTATGACCGTGATCGAGATCGAGATCGAGATCGTGACCGTGACCGGGGCTACGACCGTGATCGCGACCGTGATCGCGATTTCATTCCCGAATCACGCCAGTTGGCCTATTCCGTCGACCCCAAGGTTCAGGCATTCGTACCTGCAACAAATGAACCCGAATATGCCACCCCTGAAGAAGCCGAAGCCGCATTTGTCAAGCTCCTTAAACGAAGCGGAGTCCAATCTGATTGGACTTGGGAACAAGCTATTCACGCTGTCGCCAGGGATCCTCAGTTCCGTGCCATTAAAAACCCAAAGGACAGGCGTATAGCTTTCGAGAAATACTGCCAGGACATGGTTGTTCAAGACAAAGAGCGTGCCAAGGAGAGGTTGACAAAACTGCGTACTGACTTCGAAACCATGCTGAAGCGTCATCCTGAAATCACACATTATACTCGCTGGAAGACAGCTCGCCCAATGATCGAGGGCGAAACGATTTTCCGTTCTACTAACGACGAGAACGAGCGGCGCCAATTGTTCGAAGAATACATCATTGGACTGAAGAAAGCCCATTCCGAAAACCAAACTTCGATGCGTAAGAACGCCATGGACAGCCTAATTGAGCTTCTTCCGAAGCTCAACCTGGAGCCATATACACGTTGGTCTGATGCTCAAGAACTCATCTCCAACACATCTCCTCCCCAAACAGCTGAAAAATTCAAGGCCCTCACTCAATTTGATATTTTGACTGCCTTTCAGAATCATATGAAATCTCTCGAACGTGCTTTTATCGACTCGAAGCAGGAGGAGAAGAACAAAAAGTTTCGCTTGGAGCGTAAGAACAGGGATGCGTTCAAAGCCCTTCTGGAGGAGCTTCGCCGTGATGGCAAGATCAATGCTGGTACGAAATGGTCCCAACTTCTACCTCTAATTGAGAAGGACGAACGCTACACGAACATGGCCGGCCAAGCTGGTTCAACCCCCCAAGAGCTATTCTGGGATGTTATCGAAGAAGAGGAACGTGGGTTACGCGGGCCTCGAAATGATGTTCTTGATGTTCTCGAAGTAAGCTATCACAACCTGGGACGAGTTCTGCTCTGTGCTCACTAGTTGAACAGGACAAGCGGTTTGATCTGACTCCCACGAGTGACTTGGATGAGTTCCTGGCTCTTATGAAAGACGATCGGCGCACTGCTAACCTTTCTCGTGACCTTCTTAAAATCATTTTCGAGCGGGTGAGTAACAACCCTTTCCGCAACACCACCAGTAAGCTAATCAGGCGCAAAGCTTCGTGAAAAGCGCGCTGCAAAGCGTGAGGACGAAAAGTTGCCTGATCGTCATCAGCGCCGTGCTATTGATGATCTTCGCGCGTACATTAAGCGCCTTGAACCTCCTGTCACTCCCAGTGACACGTATGACAAGGTACGACCTCGATTACTCAAATCAGAAGAGTTCCAATCAGTTGCTTCTGAAGAATTCCGACGAAGTGCATTTGATAAGCATATCCGCCGACTGAGGGAGAAAGAGGAGGAGGTTGAACGAAGCCACAAGCGACGTGACCATGGTTCGAGCGATTATGACACACATCGCCGTGAGAGGGACCGTTCCAGAGGTGAGCGATCACATCGTGGTAGTGGGCGCGGCGCGAGGCGCAGTCGAACTCCTGAAATCGATCCATATGAGGCAGACAGACGAAAAGCCATCGCCGAGCGAGAGCGCAATCACCGCAAATCAACAATGGCAGAAAATATCTTGACAAACGAACGCGGCCGGCTTTCACCACCTCCTCCACGACGGGAACGGGATCGTGAAAGGGATCGTGATCGTGACCGCGAGCGGGACCGCGAACGTGACCGTGATCGTGATAGGGAGAGGGACTACGATCGTCGAGCCCGACCTCGGCGCGACGATGATAGCTACTATGATCGAGAACGCCGGGATAGAGAGGAGGAGCGAGAGCGACTATACCGTCGCCGCACTGATCGAGGTTCGTACGAGGAACTCCCTTACGGAGATGAACGCCCAGCCGGCTCCCGACGTCGCCGTCCTGATGATGAAGATGACTACTCCCGTAAGGACTCAAGGGACTCCAAGGTATGTCGACTTCTTATATGCGTTTCTTTTAGGTGAATACAAAAGCTAATCCAAGTTCACAGCGAGCCAAGAAAGAAAAATCCCGCGAGCGCACGCCGCAGGATGACGTTTCCCGTCGTACCAAGTCTTCGCCTGCACCACAGCAGCAGCAACAGCAGGCTCAACAACAGCCGCAGGAGTCTCTTGCTAGAGACGTGAGAAGTGGCAGCGAAGAAGGCGAAATAGAAGAAGAGGACTAGGCGCCCGTCGACTCGATAACTTTCAGGTACTGTCCGCGCGTTGCAATTTCAGCTGGTTTTCCACGACTCATCCCACCCCTAGTATGTACTAGCAGAGCTCTATCCGTGGACATCTGGTGGGCATGATGACTCCGTTTGAGTAGAGGCGCTTCATCGAGTTGTCGACTTTTGGCGCTTTGAGTGCACACGGCTGGCCATATTCACCTCGGCATTATCTCGATTCCGTCCGTGGCAAAGTTTGCGACCTTTCAAGCTTCAAGCTTTCGAAGCCAGTATGTAACTTATGATTCTAATCCAGGTGACGCAAAGCAGAGCCCGTTGTCGCAGTAGAGTATGAATGTGTAAGGATTCCTGTAATCTAAGCAAAATAAATAACTAAAAAAATCTTTTCCTCTTTTGAGGAAAAGCCAAATCGCATTTTCTACGTGACGAACAAAATGTCTTCGCCTCATATGTTACTTATAATCACCCAGACAAAAAAATGACGACAGCCATCCTGCTTGATCCATTGTCCCTCAATCTGCGAAAGATCTTCTTGCAGCGGCCCAAGGAATCTTGAAACCATTGTAACACGAGCTCCGTCGCAGGACCAGACAACAGGGGATAGGCCGTCGTCGCCGTTGTTAGCCTTCCGGCGCGTCTTCATCAGTAGCTGCGCCTTCCTCAGGGCTCAACCCGCAACCTTGGCCGCCATTCCTACGCTTACCGAGCAGATTCCCATTTTGAACGCCTTCAACTCCATGATATGCATTATGACCTCCCGGGGAGAGTTTATGCTCGTAGTTGCCCTTCTCAAGAGCTCTTGTCTGCATTCTCCTCGAGGAAGAACTGTGAAGAGGGGAAATGTTAGCATCAACGAGACACAACTGGGGATTTCCTTTACTCACGTAGTTGCCGCCCAGCTTCTGTTCCTGGTCGAGCTGAGAGCCAAGCTTGTTGATACGAGGACGGTAGTTGGTGGGATCACGGCGGAAAGTGACATCAAGGTTCTTCAAGAACTTGTTGCAGCCAGTGAGCAGAGACTCGGGCTTGTTGGCGTGAGCGTCGAGACCAGGCTGGCCGTCGAAGACAATGACGCGGTCGGCGAGGTAGGTGGCCATGATGAAATCGTGCTCAACGATGAAGGCGGTCTTCTTGGAGTGCATGATGAATCGCTTGATGACACGCGAGGCAATGATACGTTGCTCGGAATCGAGGTAAGCAGAAGGCTCGTCGATGAGGTAAATATCGGCGGGCATGCCCAAGGAGAGGACAATGGCAACACGCTGCAATTCACCACCAGACAGATTCTTGACTTCCTGGTCAATAAAATCATCGAGCTTTAGGGGCTTGACGACATCGGTCTGGAACTGAGGAGAGAGGAAAGCCTGCTTGATCTTCTTGAAGAAGAGCTGTCGAACAGTGCCATCGAACTTGGGGGTGATGGTCTGAGGCTTCATGCTGATCTTCATCTCAGGAACGTTGGCCTTGGTGTCGGGCTTCAGGGCACCAGCGAGGAGACGACAGAAAGTGGTCTTTCCGGTTCCGTTCTCGCCCATCATGACAATGATCTCAGAGTCGGTAAAGTCACCGCTCTCGATGCGGAGCTTGAAGTTGCCGAGCTGCTTCTCCATCTTAGGGTACTTGAAAGCGCGAGACTTGTCAATGGCAAACTCGTCAGTGGTCTCGGCGATGCGGAAGGTGAGCGATTCATCACGGAATCGCAGGTTCTCGGTGGGAATATGGCCGTCGAGGAAGATGTTGATACCCTCACGAACTGAGTAGGGGAGAGTCACAACACCGTAAACGGCGGGCTGGCCATACAGAACGCAAATGTAGTCCGAAAGGTAATCGAGGACAGACAAATCGTGCTCGACAACAATGACGTAGTCATCATCACGGAGCAGGGAGCGGATAATTCGGGCAGCGCTCAACCTCTGCTTGACATCAAGGTACGAAGAGGGCTCGTCGAACATGTAAACATCGGCTTTCTGGACGCAGACAGTGCCGATGGCGAAACGCTGGAGTTCACCACCGGAGAGTAGGGTGATATCACGGTCCATAATGTGGTTCAGCTCAAGAACGTCGCCCACCTCCTTGGCGTTGCCGAGGGTGTTTCGGCTCTCAATCAGGTGACGGACACTCTTGTCCGTTCCGCGAACAGCCTTGGGGATCTGGTCGACGTACTGAGGCTTGACGACAGCCTTCAGGTCGTCCTCCAAGAGCTTGGTGAAGTAGTCTGTGGCAGGATCTATTAGCGCAAATCTTCAACAATAGAGCTCGAATATCTTACTCTGAAGCTCAGAGCCGCGGAAGTACTTGATGACATCCTCCCAGTCAGGAGGGTTATCGTGACGGCCCAGGTTGGGCTTGAGCTTTCCGCTGAGAATCTTTAGAGCGGTACTCTTGCCGATACCGTTCGTTCCGACGAGACCAAGAACTTGTCCAGGCCTGGGCATGGGCAGACGATGAAGCTTGAAACTGTTGGGGCCATAGCGGTGGGTGACCTGACTCTCCAGGTTGGTGGGCAGGTTGATAATCGTGATGGCGTCAAATGGGCACTTCTTGGGGCAGATACCGCAACCGATACAGAGCGACTCGGAAATGAAAGCGAGGCGCGACTCGGGAGAAACTTCGATGCAGAGCTTGCCACTACGGACGACGGGGCAGGATTTCTTGCATTCTTGACGGCACTTGCGCGGACGACACTGCGAGGGGAGCGAGGGTCAGTATGAAGTCGTCGCGGGCGGGACAGTTCGTGATGGTGGGGCAGAGAGGGGTCGCGGGGCAGGTTTTGACATACTTTGTCGTCGTTGACAATGGCGATACTAACCACACGCGCCGTGTCAGCTATAAAGTCCCAGAACGTAAAATGATCGAATGCGAGGGCAAGAAAATGAGCATATGGTAAGAACATACCGAGTAAGCCTGTCAGACATTGCGGCGGCTGGAAAAGAGTCTTTCGTCGATCTAGGGTAGTCTTGGGCAGGGGATGAGCTGCAGGTCTGGGTCGAACGGTACAGAAATGAGCGAAGTGCAGAAGTCGGCCAAGGACAAAAACCTCGCGCGTTGAAGGAGGGACCGAAATTCGCGAGCGTCGCGCGTGCAGTCCTGATCCAGTGGAGGAGGAGGAGGAGGGGTTTGTAGGAGGTGCGCAAGGGAAGGAGGAAAAAATATCACGGAGAAAAAAAGGTGGTGTCGTTTGGTGACGGTATCAGGTACCTAGTTGGGATTTGGTGCGGCTGGTCATCGATTTTTCGCGGCCTCTGAATCGTCAGTCTGGCGGGGCAGGGCAAGCAGCCAGCAATGCGCAGGCTTTCTTGTGGAGGCGGTAGGCGGTAGGCGGGGTGTCCTTGGCGCTGCAGCTGCCCGACCTGCGATGTTTTCGTGACCCAATAAGGTAAGTTATGTGGGTGAAGCAGCGCTTCCAACTAGCTGGCGAAAAGAGATCACAGACCAACCACAAAGCTCCATTCTTCGGATACCCAAAAGTCTGGGGAAAGACTTTGAATAATAATGAAAAAAATTACATACCTGACGTACGATAATATTTTATTCGAAACAATTTCAAGTATTATACTTTCGGAAACACTTACTGATAATACTTTTTCGTTGTGCCAGGTACACATTTGGAAGATTTTGTCTGCCGCGACGTGCTTTTCTTGCTAATTCCTTGCCACTCTCAACGACAACTACTAATGACCCCCCAAATCAAGGATTTACTCATGCATAAACGTATGAACTCTGCTCTACTTCACATGCTCACAAAGCAAACAGTGGACGGGCAAAACGTTGATTCGAGTGAGTCATCTCAAGGAAGGTCACCGTTCGGCGTGGCCGACACCTAAGCAGCTATACACGTGCCGGGTAGGAGCTGATATCAGCCCATTACTCATCTGCAGTGCCTCCCCGGAGAAGCATTCAAGTTCCAAGTCCACCCCCAAGTAACTCAGTAAGAGGGGAAGAGAGAGACCTGGGAAAGAGAGCTTATCCGACAGAAAAATCTCCAACATTGTCTTAACATGATGAGTTGGGTTGTTTGGTGAGTTTAATAGTACACTACGAACGGAGTATTCGCTAGAGCAGTTCGTATTGTAATATCCACCAACACACTAGAAGAATGCATCTGAGCAGGAAATTTTTTCCCATCATTCTGGATAGTTTGAGGTATCCAAGTGAATAGTTTGATAACCGACATTTGGTGTTTTGCTGACCGAGAAGCTTAGCAGGAAGCACCTTGACGGATGACACAATATTAAGACTGGAGGTATTCAGTCCCAGATGCCAACCAGCCCCAACAAATGAAATAAGAAATAAAGAAAGACCATGTTTCGTTCAGACCACTGTTGAAAACCATGAGATGTCAACAACTTACCAGCTTACAGTTGGATGTACGTATTTGCCTGGCCGTTCAGCTGTAGAAACATAAGGTAGCCAAAGTTGAGGACTGCAGTCGATTCCACGTGACTTACCCGGATCCTGTACGCCAAAATATTCGAACGTGATTGGCTGACAGAGGAAACATCCAATCACATTGAGCAGATCGCTCCGGTGTGGGGACCGCGACAACCTAGCACCTAAAAAGGTGCGGCCGGTGCCTTCGGGGGACCCCTTGGGCACGCCCCGGACAAAGTAGGTGCACATCAGTCCAATTCTTCCTACCGTATTCCTGCCTCTCCACCCACCCGTGCATTTTTGTGACATTTCCGCCGTCTCTTGCCATAGAACCTCATCCTCGCACCCCCCGGCCTCCGCAACACCACCGCCTAGACGCGTTTCGCGACGTCTTCATTCATTTGTTCGGATGCTACCAGCTGCCTGGAAGTCATTCATTAATGACTTGTAAGTCGCCTCTTCCCCCTTACCCTGCCCCTGTGGCCCGGCGGCCAACGACCTGCCGTCCTCCATCAACCCGGCCTCGTCTCGGCCCGCTGCATCGTCATCTTGTCCCGAATACACCTTTCCTCGAGCTCCAGAGCCATTCACTTGATGGAGATTGATTCGAGCTGATGCTGCGGACGCGACTGGGGCTTCTTTCTCTTGTGCGCTGCCGCAGCGCCTTCTCAATGGCACTCTCAGTCTCCAGCCTCGCCATCTTACACGATGCCTTGTGCCTGGATTACAACTGCTTGCTTTCCATTGCCGGGCTTGTTTAGTTTCTGTTCTCGCGTTAATGCGTCGCAAACATCCACTGCCTAAATTCGCGCCCCCGTTACTCTCGCGTGAGCTCAATGGCCCCTTGCTAACAAGCCATCGCCGTCTCCAGCAGGCAGCCTTCTCTAGGCCTACCATGATGTCCACCCCAGTTGTAGGGGCTCCCTCGAACGGGCACTTGTCGCCGGATATCTCGATGGAGTCGCCTGCTGTCGATCATCATTCCCCCAGCGATAGCAATGCCTCGGACCGCGTTGACGAGCCTGCCAACGAACCATCGCCGACACCATCTTACGAAAGGAACGAGGCCTCGAACCACAATCCTGATGATGAACATTTATCGGACAGTGAAGCACCGTCGCCTGATAATGTTTCAGAAGATGCCGACTTCGACATGCAAGATAGTCCCGCGTCTCAACAAGATGACGACGTTCTGGACCGCCGTGCCAGCTCTACCGACTCAAATCGAGCCGCGAAGCGCAAAGCACCTGTAGAAGAGGACGAGTTCATCAAGGCGAACCCAGCGCTGTATGGTCTTCGTAGAAGTGTATGCTTGTGAAAAATTTTCTCCTTCACCGCCTAAACATATGGCTAACCAAAATCTTACCCAGACGCGACCAAGGGAGCAGAGAAAGATTGTAAGTCATCACCAGTGGAGTATATTGCACAAGAAGAGTAACTCATTGGTACGCCAGGTTGAGTCTGATGAATCTGATTCTGATGTCGCACCCACAAACCGTCGTAATGTCAAGCGACGTCGTGTAGAAGCCTCAAGTGCCTGTAAGTCGTCGCATCTCTCGTGCCTCTTTCTAAGGACACCTCTGACCGTCCCACGCAGCTTCAAAACGAGGCACTCCTGCACTCCAACCCTCCCCGAACGACTCAGATTCCGACTCCGACACATACGGCGGCGCACGCGCGAGAAGTCTGCAAAAGAAGGCTCGCCAGCAACGAGAGGCACAGCCGTCGGTTGCCCTCGCGGAGAAGCGATGGTCGAGTCGGCGTGCAGCACAACAGGTGCAACAAGGCGCCTATGAAGAGAGCGACTTCGAGGAGGACGAGGACGAGGCTGAGATTGCCTCTGCTTATTACGTGGCCGACTATGTGGACGATTCACCTTACATCGAGAAAGTCGTGCGTCACCGCCTGCGGGACGGCTTAGAGCTCACGTACGACGCCACTCGCTACGACTTTGAATACTTTATCAAGTGGCAGGGCAAATCCCACTTGCATGACACATGGGAGACTATTGAAGGACTTCGAAGCGTTCGTGGATTTCGAAAAGTTGAGAACTACCACCGGAAGTTTGTCGAACAAGAATTGGACATCCGCTTTGGTTATGACATTCCCCCGGAAACCAAGGAACAATTTTTCCTTGACCGAGAGCGAGATGAAGAGGCCTTCGAAGACTACACTAAAGTTGAAAGAGTTGTTGCCGTCAGAGATGGCGACGAAGAAACGGAATACCTTGTCAAGTGGAAAGGTCTCACCTATGATGAGTCTACTTGGGAAGCAGCGTCTGAGATCAGCGCTGACTTCCAGGACAAAATCGATCAATACCTCGACCGGGCTTCGAGATCTTGGCAATCTGATCGCAAAGAATCCAATCCTCAAACCCGGTCAAGAATGGTCAAGCTTGAGAAACAGCCCGACTACATCGAGGGTGGAGAGCTTCGATCATTTCAGCTTCGTGGTCTCAATTTCCTGTGTCTAAACTGGACCAGATCCAACAATGTTATCCTCGCAGACGAGATGGGTTTGGGCAAAACTGTTCAGACTGTCTCTTTTCTAAGCTGGCTACGGAACGACCGACGACAAGAGGGCCCGTCTCTCGTGGTGGCTCCTCTGAGCGTTATCCCCGCATGGTGTGACACCTTCAACAACTGGTCACCCGATATAAACTATGTCGTTTATCTCGGTCCTGAAGATGCTCGAAACATCATCCGAGAACACGAGCTCATAGTTGATGGTAACCCCAAGAAGCCCAAGTTCAATGTACTAGTTACCTCGTATGAGTTCATCTTGCAGGACTGGCAATTCTTGCAAACTATTAAGTGGCAAACGTTGGCTGTCGATGAGGCTCATCGTCTCAAGAATAGCGAGTCTCAACTCTATGCACGTCTGCTTGGGTTTGGCGTCCCATGTAAGGTTCTGATTACCGGTACGCCAATTCAGAACAACTTGGCCGAGCTTTCTGCTCTATTGGACTTTTTGAATCCTGGAAAGGTCAACATTGATGAAGACCTCGACTCTCTGTCAGCTGCGGACGCACAAGAAAAACTGCAAGATCTCCACAAGGCTATTGCGCCTTACATTCTTCGGAGAACGAAGGAAACAGTTGAGTCGGATCTGCCACCTAAAACGGAGAAGATTATCCGCGTCGAGCTTTCCGACGTCCAGCTCGAGTACTACCGTAACATTTTGACGCGAAATTATACCGCCTTGTGTGATGCAACCAATGGGCACAAGAACTCTCTACTCAATATCATGATGGAACTAAAAAAGGTTAGCAACCATCCGTATATGTTTCCAGGTGTTGAGGAGCGAGTGCTGGGCGGAAGCACGCGTCGCGAAGACCAAATTAAAGGTCTCATTGCAAGCAGCGGCAAAATGATGCTACTCGACCAGTTGCTTTCCAAACTGAAGAAGGATGGCCACCGCGTGTTGATCTTCAGCCAGATGGTCAAGATGCTTGACATCCTAGGTGATTACCTATCACTGCGAGGATACAAATTTCAACGACTAGACGGAACAATTGCTGCGGGACCGAGACGCATGGCCATCAATCACTTCAATGCAGAAGACAGCGACGATTTTTGTTTCTTGCTGTCTACTCGCGCTGGTGGATTGGGCATTAATCTGATGACCGCTGACACCGTGGTGATCTTTGACTCGGATTGGAATCCTCAGGCTGATTTGCAGGCCATGGCACGAGCGCATCGAATTGGGCAAAAGAGACCAGTGAATATCTACCGTCTTGTCTCCAAAGAGACTGTCGAAGAAGAAGTGTTGGAGAGAGCCAGAAACAAGCTACTGCTTGAGTACCTTACCATTCAGGCTGGCGTCACGGATGATGGCAAAGCTACTTTTAAGGAGGAACTCAAGAAGAAGGGCTTGAAAGTCGACGGCCCTACCTCGTCCGAAGATATTCAAATGGTTCTCAAGATGCGTTCCTCCAAAATGTTTGAACAGAGCGGCAACCAGGAACGTCTGGAACAACTCGATATTGATTCAATCCTGGAGAATGCAGAAATTACCAAAACGAAGGTGGACGACAAGATCAACCTCAGCAGTGGTGGTATAGATTGGGACAACTTTATGCAAATCACAGACGTGAAGGTTGACGACATCAACCTCGACTGGGATCAGATTATCCCGGCCGAAAAACTCGCCGAGATCAAACTGGAAGAGGAAAAGAAGCAACACGATGACTATCTCGCACAGGTCGCGGCAGAGAGCGCTCCACGTAGGGCCACCATCAAGAGCCGCAACAGGGAGACGGACCGCGCGGACCGCCTGAAGAAAAGGCAACGTGAACAGCAGCAGGAGGAAGAGGAGCGTCGCGCTCTTCTGTCCGATCCCAAACGTCCTCTCAACGACAAGGAACAACGCAACCTCATAAAAGCATTCTTCAAATTCGGCTCAATGGACGATCGCGCCGAAGACATCATCAAGGATGCTAAGCTTGTCGAAAGAGATGTCGATTTTGTCAAATCCGTGCTCGACGACTTCATCAAGGTTGCCCAGAATGCTGTCGATGACAACAATAACAAACTGGCCGATGAAGAGAAGAAAATGGGCAAGACCTTGACGAAGAAGGATAGGAAAGCGGTTCTCATTGATTTCGGTGAGCTCAAAAAGGTCAATGCTGAGACGGCTATAGAGCGACCTCGGCAATTACAGCTCCTTCGTCAAGCCATCAAATCGCAGTCTGAATGGAAATCATTCCGGTTATCTGATGCTACCAAGGCTGCCAATTATAGCTGCCCATGGGGCGCCAAGGAAGATGCCATGCTCCTTGTCGGCATTGATAAGCACGGCTTCGGCGCTTGGGTTCAGATTCGTGATGATCTCGAACTTGATATGAGCGACAAGCTCTTCTTGGAGGAGCACCGTGTCGGGAAGAAGGAGGAACGGAGCAAAGGCAATGACAAGATGAAGGCACCTGGTGCAGTTCATCTCGTGCGCCGCTCGGAATATCTCCTATCCGTGCTTCAGTCTAAATACTCTGGTGATCGGTCTGTCCAGCGCAATGTGGAGAATCATCACCGAAATAACAAAAAGGGACACCTGGCCAACGGTCATCGAGGCAGCCTGTCTGGCTCACCACTGTCGCAACCCAAGAAACACCGCGAGAGGGAGCGTGATTCTGGACATGGTGACCATCACCGTTCCAAAAGTCATGCAGATGACCGTGGTACCCCTCGTCCAGAGTACAAACGCAAGCATGCTTCTCACGAAGGCAATCGCAGCCCCAAGCATCGTCGGGGTGACGAGCCGCGTCGTTCGAGCAAGCAAATGGATGATCGCGACAGATCCGAGAGGCGTCATGGTCGTGATGAAGATGAACGGCGCCATGACAGAAGTCGCCATCGTGATGACCACAGCAGAAGGGACGATCGTCGAGACGAAAGGCGTGATGACAGGCGCGACGAACGGCGCGACGAACGGCGTGATGATCGCCACGGCGACCGTGACCGAGACGCTGGAACGAGGCATCAGGATGAGCGCCGAGCCAAGGCCCTGCGACGGTTGGATGAGTTGCGACGGATAGGAGACAATAAGGATCAGAGAGACAAAGATAACGACGCTATGATCTGGTTCCTGCTCAAGCCTGTCCGAGAGAATTTCGAGAGGATTCTGTCAACCACCAAAGAAAAAGTCAAGTCCAGCAAGGAGCGAGCCTCCATCTTCGCGGTAGAGCTGGTAGTTATTGGAACGTTCCTCGACGAGAAGCTGGCCGCAACGGCTGCCGATGAAGGGCTCAAGAATAATTTTTGGTAAGTTTTGGACGCATGATTTAGAAAGACACTGTCGAAAAAGGGGCAGCTGTGCTGACGCAGATGGAACAGGGACTTTTTGGCAGCACTCTGGCCTGTGGACGATACCAGCAAGAGCGTGACAGGAAAGCGCCTGAGCAACATGTACCGCACCCTTCATGCCCGCAACGGCGGGTCAAGTGGGCGGGCGGCCGGAACCAACGGCGCCTAGGATTCCGACAAATGGGAGCGGAGGTGGGAGCGGAGTTCCAGCGAAGTAATTGTATTGATGACTTGTAATTGACGACTGGCCATTTCTTGTCTTGTCTGGTTGCATCGTCACGGCGTTTTATGTTGCATAGGTTGTTGGCATTGATACTACTTGTGGCGTGAATCTTTCGTCGGAAACAACATACCCGGAATTTACATGATACAGGAGACTGAAGCGTCAAGCGGAGCAAGAGTTAGCTGCAGCCGGGACTGGCCGGTATGGTCGTTCCCGCCTCTGGCCTTAATTGTCTAGAAATAATACGGCTGTTGCATGGCTTCAATCTACGCGGCCCTTATTCTTGTTCATGGTGATGAGTGCTTGTACAAGGGCTCAGCCGACAGATTGCCTGGAGGGGAAAAGAATCATCTGCGGAAGACGCCTTGGTTCTCAACATTCTTCCACGGCAGCATTCTATGTGCAGGACCCTTGAGCGAGCTGTAGGCATTGGTGGGATGCCTTGAAAGTGAGAGCTGTGAGGTGTTTAATCTGCGGTGGACACGACTATTGAGATGTGGCTTCGCATTAGTAGGGGTCATGTAATAGTGGTGTAGCGAGGCATTTTCCGAGATGCCGCGATGAGGCTCTTTCATGGTCAGTTAGTTGTTGCTCTGCGCACAACAAGGCGGAACATGGTTTGTTGCTCATTTACTGCTAGTTCCGCCTCGGGCGTCGAAGCTCCTGGAGGACAGGCGGTGTCAAGCCCGTGTGGCATGTATCGCTGCCTAAGTCAATGCCGGGTTGCAAGCCAACAAGGAAATTGGTGGAAGTGAATGGGGGCTTGAATCTGCCGCCCGATGTTGGGCATTGGTGTTGATGTGATGACATGCCATGCCATGCCATGACAGCAGCTTATTGAATGATGACGGGGCTACAGCAGCCTTGGGTTGTGCTGAGAGTTGAGCTGCATTCTAACGTTAGAACTTGCTAGTCGTGTGTGCCATCAGCCGGCGTGTTTGCTCGCATAGTAGGGCCAGTCAGTCATCCGAACCAGCACACCACACAAGTTGTGACTGAGCGCAATTGACTGAGTAGAGGAGTCCTCGGGCAGTCAGATGAAGGAAGGCCTGAACGGCGGTGATGCTGGGGAACAAGGGCGACGGTAACGACGGCCCCGCGCTCAACCTCAACCTCCGCCTCCGCCTCCGCCCCCGCCTCCACCCAAGCTAGCTAGCGAGCAAGGAAGAGATGGACGAGGTAGGCCTCCGTGACGAGGACTGCATCACGGCATAAGCGCGCCTGAGGGTGGAGGTGAGGTGAGGTGAGGTGAGGGCGCTGTGCCCGAAGGACGTGTGTAAGTTAAATTACTTGGCTACCTTACTTAGCTGGACCAGCTCAGGTGGATAAGGTACCTAAGTAGATAGTCAGTCTAGTGTAAGAGTAGCTGCGGACAGCTGAGTGAGGTGCAGTGCCGCCGTAGGGCCACGGGAAGGGTAGAGGTTTCGGGTAAATGGCCACGTGCCAGCTCACACCCGCTCTTGCTGTTTCGGTGCCTTTATCCCGCTTTCCGTCGACTTCAAGAGGCAAGGTAGGGAAAGTGTGCCTTGCGGCAACGCCTGACGACACGGCCGGCCACTGGGGGGGGGGAAGGCAGCCTTTCTAGGCAAGGTACCTTGGTACAGTAGCTAAGCCAGGTAAATCTATAGCCTACCCTAGGTACCTAGCTTAGGTAGACAACAGCGGCCATTGTGACAGTTACACGCGGGCGAGCAGCGCCACCTAGTAGCTACAGCCAGCGGATAGTTTGGGGGTCCCTCCCTCCTCTACGCCGACTCCTACTCCCACTCCTTATTCCTACTCCTACATGAAAGGGGCGGCAAAACGCACACAGCCACCGCATAGGAGCGATTTTCGCGGCCCTGCGCTTCGACCTGCGCTTCGCTCTGATCAGTAAGGACGACGACCAAGACCAAGGACCGGGGGGGGGGGGGGGAGGGTAAGGAGATGGATTTCGGCATAGGCATTAACATTCGACTATTGGACCAACAAAGAATGCTCACCAAGATTTTTTTTATTTTTATTTTTTTTTTTTTTTTTTTAAAAAAACACCAATGGACAAGAAAAGCAAACCTCAGCCACAGCAGCTGGTCCGTCTGGCTGTCTGTCTAATCCCCCGTGTGACAGTGGTACCTGACCCCAGCCCTGTAAGGTGATGCCGAACGGTGCACCCCTGGCACCAGGCGGCAGTGTCTCAACTACACGAGACGACAAGCCACCGGAGGTACCTGCCGCCTTGGGACCCTTCGG
>PXOD01000071.1:0-30938 GCA_003012165.1 Paramyrothecium roridum | reverse complement strand
TTTTTTTTTTTTTTTTGGTTCTTTGGGAAATGGCGGGCCTTGGGTCAAGACGGGTTTTACGTATAGCGCTTCGTTACCATGTTGGGGTTTTGTGGGCTCTTGGAGTTTGGATAAGCAACGAATCGTCTCAGGGACCTTGAAAGAGGGACTTGATTTTTAAAGACGCTGATATACACTTTTTTGTGACGTTCACCAACATGTCTGATCATTGCCGCGGCTGCTCGTGTCGGATGCCTTCGTGCTATAGGTAAGGTAGGTCGCTGTTTCTGCAACGTGATATAAGCAGGCCACGATGGAAGCGGCTCCATGCACCAAAGCCAACACGACAAGTATACTGCAGCCGTTTGAACAAGTAAATTGCCGGACCTACAAAAAATGTCTGCATGTAAAATGCATTACTCACTAACTGTCATTGAGAATGAGTTGCAGCTTCACAAGACTCATCTCCGTGGTTGCTCTTTCGAATGGGATGCCGCGCCCCACCTTCGGCTCCGACGGAGATTTCCGCACCCGCAAAACTTGGGACGTCCCACCCCTCCGAGGTCCCGCGACCTTGAGACCCCCTTCGCATCCCCCGTCACTGCACATTCAGCCCGTCCGTTTCCTTCGACCACCGTCCCGTCTCCAACGCAGCAACAGGAACCGCCCACGTCCAGACGCCCACTTTCGCGGTCGCACAGGTCTTCTCAGCAAGGCCTTTAGCCGCTTGGAAGGCGGGCCGCAAAGCTCGTAAACCACCCCCTCCTAATCTAGAACCCGCCTCTCTTCACGATGCTCTCCTTCATCCTCATCCAGAACCGACAGTACGTCTACCTTGACCCTGTTTTTCCTTGCCAATTCCCATCATCGTAGCCCGGGAAATCAATCGCGCCAACTCAAGTCTCCATTCCTGCCTCTGTGAATGTTCCTTCGCGTCAAAGAGCTTCCCGCTGACACAGCTTCCCTCGCAGGGGCAAGACGCGGCTCGCAAAATGGTACGCCCCCTACAGCGACGACGAGAAGATCAAGCTCAAGGGCGAGGTGCACCGCCTCGTCGCCCCGCGCGACCAGAAGTACCAGTCCAACTTCGTCGAGTTCCGCAACAACAAGATCGTCTACCGCCGCTACGCCGGCCTCTTCTTCTGCGCCTGCGTCGACACGAACGATAACGAGCTCGCCTTCCTCGAGGCCATTCACTTCTTCGTCGAGGTCCTCGACGCCTTCTTCGGCAACGTCTGCGAGCTCGACCTCGTATTCAACTTCTACAAGGTCTACGCCATCCTCGACGAGGTCTTCCTCGCCGGCGAGATCGAGGAGACGAGCAAGCAGGTCGTCCTCACCCGGTTGGAGCATCTGGACAAGTTGGAGTAGAGCAGCACCCTTTTCGAACCCGGCGGAGCAATGGAAATACCCAAAACGTACATTTGATCCATTGGTACGATGGTTTTGAAACCATGAGTCGATTCGACGATTGGACTTGGGAGAGTTGAGACGCATGATGCGGTTCCCATAGTTCAAAGAGCCCGATCAACTCACGAAAAAGAACAGGCGTCTGGAGTTGGAAGCATATTTGATTATAAACACAGGCATGGAGTTTCTCTAGAAAGCATCTGGTCCGTTAGAGCAACGGAACCTCCTAATATCCCAGCCAGAACTCGTTGAAGATCACCCACGCCCTGGCCTAATTGCTCCAAATGTTGAGTAAAAGAACGCCCAAGGATCCTCGGAAGAAATCAATGTAGAGTCTTCAATTTTGCCCCCCAAAATCCTAGTGCAAGGCAGGGCCTTTCCCGCCTAGACAATTTCACAATTATTGATGCAGTAGGCCTTACAGCTAAGCCTGTAAGCACGAACAATAAGCGAATGCCCGTGCAAAGAGGAGAATGGTCCTACTTTGCAAACTTGTGACCTCCGTCCACTTAATTTCCTGATTCCCAGCTCTCTAGGGCTGTCTCCCGTGGGTTCTGCATGAGTATTTCATCCGACCTCCTGGCGGCTGAAATGATGCTAGTCGGGTCTAGCGTTTTGCTTTGGGCGACTGGCATCTCGACTGACGTCTCTTGTTCGGGTTCTGTGCCTGTTGAGGGCCAGTCCGGCCGGCCCATTACCTTCGTACTTTTCAAGATGGGTAAGGTGCAGGTCGAGCCTCTGATGGTTGGACCCGTGTCGATGCATGATACTCGGGAATACTTGGTAGCCCGTTGCGAGTCCATCGGCCGCCGAACCTACGTTTTTTCCCTTGCGGCTTGCGAGGAGTGTTCTTATTGTTCTTATTTCGCAAGGTTTCTGCCAATCTCGCTAGGAACTCATCTGCCTCTGCCCAAGCCACCGCTTCTTCGTGCGTCATGGAGGCACGACCGACTGCGAATTGCATGGTAGCATCAGCATGTCTGGGGTTGTCCTTAAGTGGGCGTCAGCGATTTGTCAGGAATATAATCACAGAAAGCGGTACATCTCCCTATGGCGACAGACGCCCAGCCAAGTGCATGGCCGAAATGTTAGGCGTGGTCGTTTGAACCCACCCGACCGAGGGATCGTAAGGGGACAGGGATGGGTGAGAATTTGAGCCAACGCCTGCTGAACCACTTTCAGGTATTTCACCCTCAGAAAGCGGCGAAGCTGAGGATAGCGGAAGTGGCATGCTCATCTCCGGACTTATACCTGGGAAAGGCATGATCCTGTCCAAGGAGTATTTCGGACAATCCAAAATGTAGTGGCGCTCCTCTTTGCCGCAATTCAAATCCGGACAGAACTTTGTTTCAGCAAGATCTCGTAATTGGTCTGGCAAAAGACGCGGAGCTACGACGTTAAGCGCTGCAGGTGGCCACAATGGAGGCAAACCTGAAAAGCAGACCTCGCTCAACTCGCGTTGCCGACTAGTGTTGGTCTGGTAACTCTCAGCCTCGAACTGATTGCTACATCTTCTGGTTTCGTTATCTTGATTCCACATGCTGGTCCAAGAGTCCATGTCTGGATCCAAGCCAGCTGGGAGCGACTTTGATATGTGTGCACGTTGGCTATTCGGCTCAAGGACAACTCTGTGCTTCTGCACGTGCAAAGGGGTTTCTCCTAGGTGTCTTCGTGGTCCGAGTTCTGCAAAATCACCATCTAGCTTCAAGTGCTTAGCTGGCCTGTCGACCTCCTGCTGAGAGCTGGCATCCCTTTTTGTTGAAACAGGATGAATAGGGGGACACACTGCTTCGCCACCCATGCCCGATGGAATAGCTGTGGTATCGATATCCATCGCACCTGTGTCGCTTTGCAACGCCATGTTCTGCCTGCCTGTCATGAAGTACGATTCCAATGTGGCTATGAGCCTTGCTCGGTGGGCATCATTGCATATGCGATGTTCTGCTGAACATTCCATCCAGATGCCGATGACTTCGGAAGGTCTGCAGCCATGTTGAATCAGGAAGTCATACCATCGTTCCACAACTGCGCCAGCTGCCGCCACGGCGCGCTTGTGCCGCTCGGCTCCTCCGCCATTCCTCTCCAAGGCGCCAATCCTCAGATCGATTTGCCTGATGAGCCATAAGGTATAGATGGAGATGAAACTCGTCGGGGTCAGCTTGGTCTGCACGAAACTGAGCCTCTTTTCCACGGTGTCCTGGCGCATCTCTGCCAGGTCGCCGATGCCTCGAACGCCGTTGCAGCCTACGATCCGGTTGAGGTTGCGGACGACCTGCTCCTCAGAGTCCATGGCCATCGAAGGGGGCCGGGTTGACTGGAGCAGGCGGTGCGGATGGATAGATGCTGTAGCATGAGGGTTCGGAGTCAAGGTAAACAAACAAAAGGGGTTTGTTTGTTGGAAGTGGAGGCAGAGAGACCAGCGACGGGGGGAATGGCAGCTGGCAAGGAGGACTGGTCAGGGCTGCCAGATACACCTTCCCATCAATCTAGTTGTCTGGCCACCTTACCTCAGCTTACCTTGTGTCATCTTATGCGAAGAACCCAAAGTTGGCAATAAACGGACTGTCGTCTCTGGAACACACTCCACTGCAGTCTTCCGACAAATATACAACTAGGGGTTGGCGAAACAGATGCAACAACAACCCACAGTATCGCCCAGATCATGAAAGGATCAACGCGCAGGTGAAAAAGATGGATTGCTACGCCTCAAACAGCTTTATGAATCTCGACTCTCACACGGCCATCCTAGCCTGGCTTTCAGATGTCAATGAAACATCACCAAGTAAATCCCGTCCAGTTCCGAAGCAATGGCAACATGATCCAGACGTACCATCGCGCCCCTCTCCTCCAGTCTCATCGCTTCTTTAGCGCCGCGAACCTCCTCTCCAAGTCGCTTATGTCTGGTACTGCGCCCTCCGGCTCGCTCGGCTTCTTGGTGGCCGCCGGTGCCTGCTTTTTCTGCCTCGCCGCCGCGTCCTCCATCTGCTTGTTTGGGCGTAGTTCTACCGACCCCAGCGTTACCTTGGGATGCACGTTGTCCGTCGTCATCCGCGGTGGCGTCACCGTCAGGGGGCTCTTGGGTCCGCCTGGCTGCAGCCTCGGCGGCGTCGCTCGGCTGAGCTCCTCGGCGCCCTTGGCTGTTGAAGGGTCTGCTGCCAGAGGTTCGTCTAGGACCTTTTGCGCCTGGCCTCCCGATGCGTCGTCGTTCTCGTCATCGTCGTCGAGTAAGTCTGGCGGCGTGACGCCTCGCTCCCGCTTCGGCCAATCTACCCCGTAGGCCCGCGCGATCTCCTCCAAGTAGCCCTGGACGAGCTCCTGACGCGGAGGCTCAACACTGAGCTTCTTGATGACCTTCTCATTCACCTTTCTGTCCGAGTTCTCCATCGCCGCCAGCACAAATTCTTTCCCATACTTGTCCGCCAGCATGGCCCGCACGGTCAGCAGCTCCTTGATTTCCGTCTTGGGCGCAGCGTATATGATACTCTTGATTGCTTCCTCCAGGCCTGGATCGCACGTCGAGCCCTCCAGGAGGCCTGCGCGAGCCAGGAGCAACTCGCAGTACAGTTCCAGGATCTCGTGTAGCTCGGTGGTGATGTCGGATCGGATGATGTTCTCGACTCGTATCGTGGCCGAGTCGACCTTGCCGGCCTCGAGCAGCTGGGCCATGCCCCGCCGATGCGTCTTGCCTAGTTGCTCATCGCGCTGCTGTACCATGCGCAGGCGCGCGATGGCGAGCTTCAGTTGGACCTTGAGCTTGGTCTGCCGTCGCGAGTTAGCGATGATTGCGTCACTGACCATGGGGCAGCCGCGGGACGACGGCGGGGTGCTTTGGAGGGGTAGGTCTCACTGTATAGGATGCTGCGGGAGCCATGACGGAGCGTCAAATTATGGTAGGCCAGGGAGGGAGGGATTTATGAGAGACGAGCCTTTCGTCTCTGGAGCATCAATTGAATGGAATGAATGAACGAAGCCTGGGCCAACCAAGGGTTTCCAAGGCAGAAGGCTCCGTCACAGGAGAGGCACACCCTTCAAAGCAGCAAGGTACCTCACCTCGCATGGGTACCTTAGACTACTTGATGGATGCGCCAAAGCTCTGGGCTACCGTACCCAAGGACCAAGGTTGACTAGGGTACCTGCGACCTTTTTACAGTAAGGTACCTAGTAGCTCGTTGCGGAGAATCCGGGGGCCCACCAGAGCTTCCAAGCTCAGGTCGCTGGCAACCACCTCAAGTACCTTACCTTACATACCAGTTAGAGCAGTGTAAGTCATGCGCCTCACTTGGCAAATCACAATTGGGAAGAGCAAACGGACATGAAAACTTGGCAAGTCATTTATCTACCTTTCTGGCACCATCAGCCCAGGATACAAGGTGAAAAAAAAAAACCATGGCTGGATTACGCGCAAGAGCCGTTTGGCCCAGCTGCTAGAGGAGATGTCCATCCTAATCCTTCGTTTGCACAGTGTTCCGTTGGCGAGCTCCCAGAGCAGCAACCCATCTCTGCACGGCTTGTCCTCTCTCATTTCGTGTCGCACGCAACCCGCATCCCGACAGCATAGTAGGACCTCAGAGTCCCCTCCGTGACCGTATAAACGCCTTATCCAATGCTGCTGAACAAAGAATTACAGCTGCCGTCGTCTAGAGGGAAGCTAATAGTGAAATGACGCCACCCAGAAAATCAAACCTCCCTGGCCTCTTACCAATCCCTTGGTATATACACACTGAACTGGCATTACTCCATCTCTTCGTCGGCTGCAACTGGCGGCACACCGTCCGTTGCCTCGCCCTGAAACACCTGGTTGCCTTCGTACGTCAGCCGGCGCCAGCCACACGTTTCCTTGTCGTCCTTGATCCATTCCATGGTGGGGAAGTAGTGGTCATTCTTCTTCATCGTGATTACCCACGGCACCGAGTCGAAAGTGACCGCCTTGAGTCTGAAATCTGTACTCGAGTCAGTAAATGCACCCAGACAAGGGTGTCGTCGGTCAAAACTTACAGGTATTATCAGGGATCTTCCTGGTAGCAGCGATGAAGGAGTCCAGGTCAGGGGTTGGCTGCCCGTTAACGTGAGTGATGAAGTTTGTCGGTGCCACGCCGTATTGGTACGCTGGGGAGCCACGAATTCTGCTCGACACGTAGACCTCGCTGTGGAGCTTGCTGATTTGCTGCCGAACGGCCTGATGGGGCCGGTGAAGGACAGCGCCGCAGAAAGACACGGCGTGGTCCGTCTCCATGTCATCGGCTGACACAGTCGCGAGCTGAAGATGAATTTCCTCACACTCTCGCACAATCACAGCATCCAGTAGCTCACTGGTGTACATGACGTCAAAATCTGAGATTGTGGTACAGATCTTCCCGTTCAAGGTTAACACAATGTCTCCCTCGAGGAGGGAAACTGGCTGGTTGACTCGCTCGAACGCGCGCTTGCTGACCATGAAAAGCTGGTGATGGGAGCGGTTGGCCTGCGTAACCTTGCGGATCCACTCGTCCGACACTCCCATGACCGATGCTTGAGACATCTGGATAGCTCTAAATTCAACAGAGAGGATTCGCAGCTTAGGCGTCTCCCCCTTCTGGATGGCTGAGATGACAGGAAGCAGTGTTGGTGTGCCCATACCAAGATAGTACTCTTCGTCCCTCTGGCTACATGGAGAGCGCTCTCCGAGGTATGACAGCCAAAGAGCCTGCACAGTGCCGTCTGGTGCAACAAGCACACCGCTGTTGCAAGTGGAGCCCAGGTTACTATCGATGGTGATGGCGTCGACATTGACCGCGCGGTATCGTGGTGCGCCAGAGTTGGCCGGGATCGCCACAGCCGTGATCTCGGTCACCGTCGTCGCGCCGTGTACAACTCGTCCAATCCTGTTGTGACCTAGGAAGTACGTCTTTGCGCCTTGCGTCAGATGCTCGCTGCTAAGGCGTGCACTCATGACTGGCGCATCAACCAGTGACGGGTCGTATTTGATGATGGCATAATTTTGCAAAGGGTGCAGGAAGACCACCTTGCCTTCTACGATAATCGAGTCGGCGATGGTGACGGTAATGTCGCAAAGATCATAGGGAACAATGGCCCGAGAAATCAACACCAAACCCTTCTCGGCATCAATAACTAGACCCATGCCCCATCTGCGGTTCTTCGGGAATCCGTCCAGCTTGACCGGCATAGTGCAGTTGACGTGTACGAAGCTCTTGATTAAGTCGCCGATGCCCGGGTGCGGCATGTGGTCTAGCTCTATGAATGAGGCGGATCGTCGTATAGGAGTGACTGGGGGAAGAGGGTCTCCGAGGTCGCTGAAGTCCCATAGGCCACTTTCGTCATTTCGAATGGCCATCTTCATCTTGGCAGACCAATGTCGGTCCACGTAGATGACTGTTGTGTTCAGGGTGTGAAGGTCGCGCAGGTGCTTGTAGGTCACCACCACCCTCGCCTTATCCGGGATGTTCTTCATCACTTGGATAAAGGTATCGAGATCTGGCACCTTTTTATGATCGACAGTCTGGATGATCCACCCGTTGTCAGTATTCTCAAAGCGGAACGAGCCTGCAGACTCGCAGACGTACACGCCCTGAACTGCAACGGCGTAGAGCCTGGCTTGCTGATAAGACAGGTTGTGAAAGCTTGCGCCAGCAACCGAGACGAAGCGGTCGGGCGTAATCTTGTGAAGGTCGCCGACGTCAATCTCCACCTCAACATCCTGGCCACCGCGTTGAAGCTGAAATTTGATAGTGTTGCCAACATTGGAGTCGAGAATATCGTCAAGTCTGATAAACTGTGTGATCATCTCTCCATTGACCTTGACAAGCACGTCGCCTTCCTCGATCTTATTGTGCGATGGACCGGCAGGAAGGACGATTTCCGCCACCAGCATGTTGGTTTCCTCGGGGAACGCCTTTCGCGTGGCGGCCTCCCACTCGGGGGTAAGGCCTAGACGACGACATTCATCAAATGGTTTGAGCAAAAACTGGCACTGGATGTCTCCTCGTGTGACAGGCTTGCCCTGCTGGATGCACTGCAGCGCGCGGAGGGGCCTGTCCAATGGTAGGAAATAGTCTGTCGAGGCACCATCTGATCGTCCACCCGCCTGAAGGGCGACAGCTGAACCATCTTTGCTGACTACAGGACTGCCAGAACTTCCACCACTGGCGGCTGCGTTTGCTTGGTAGTAGCACGTGTTGAAATCGCTATAGCCTTCGCCGTATTCGGGGGCGTTACGGTCCAGTCGGCTGATGACACCAGAGAGAATACTAAGCTTTTCACCTGCATCGTTGCCGACAACTCGAATCTCGACGCCCACTGGAACGCGTTAGTAGCTTGACCATTGCCGGGAAAGCGCGCATGACAGGGAAACATACCCTTTGCTTGATCCGGTGCCAATTCCAGGCCGTCGACATGCATATATTTTATGGCTTTCGGGTCATACTTGAGGAGACCAAAATCATGGACAGGGTCGCGGTATACTGGGTAGCAGTCGACCTCTTCGTGGTTGTCAAAGACGCAATGACCCCAGAACGGGCCGGAGCCCACAACGTGACGGTTCGTCAGGATGTATCTAGACCAAGACTGTTAGTTGCTGCGGTTGGACTTGCAATCATGTGCATCTCTACTGACCCTCTCTCAGAATCAACCACGAAGCCGGTGGCTTCACTCGTCAAGGCCGGATCGGTATCGAATGAGCATGTCTGGCAAAAGCGAATGGCAACGACGTTTCGCACGACTTTTTGAATGGTATCCTGCCACTCGCCTAGGCTTCCTGGCGTGCCGACATATAGCTCGGGGTGAATATCATCGGCGGAATCAGACTCGTCTTCGTACTCGACCACCTCGACGTCAGGCGTGTTGTCATCCGCGGACAGCTTGCCATTTACCGGTCTCTTGGCATTGCGTCCCTGCTCTGGAGAGCCCTGGGCCTTTCTCTTGTTCCGCGCCGAGCTTCTCGTTCCATTCATACTGGCTTTGTCGGTTGTGGTCTGCTATCAGGGTGTCGATGGCCGTTGTCGCAACTCTGACGTAGGGGGTTTCGACAAGGGGAACAAAAAAGAAACTGCTGACAAATTTCGTGATGATAATTCTCAGCGCCGTATAATCCTTTGTCTAGCTGACTATCCGGTAACGCGGCAAGCGCTTGTTGAACAATGGAGGATGTCGTCAGAGGGGAAGACGGAGACAACGTCCTTTTCTAGCAGCCCGTCAGGTATATGGCGATGGTGAATCACTTGTTGGCAACGCCTCGAGGGGAAGGGCGAGAAACCGGGGAGGTTCTAAGAAGATGGCGCACTCGAGGACGATTATTCCTGGGCAACTAAGGAGGCGCAAAACCCGGCAAAAGAAGGACAAAGATGGTGGAGTGGACGACGGCGCATGTGATGCCTTGAGTGTCAGTCTGGGGAAAAATCGATGCAACTTCAGGCTCGCGAAGGTGGATCAGCAGGATGATTTTATTGCATACAGGGGTGGGTACCCTCCATCCGGGTGGCGGTACTTGTGTCTTCTGAGTAGCCTGGCCTTAGTCCGAGGTACCCGAAAGTTTGTGGTTTCCACACGTCCTTGGGTCCACCCCTGGTCGCCGAAGCCGCCAAAGAAAACCCCTGCGCAGGCCCGGCCGTAGCTCCCGTCGAGGTCACGGCCCACGCTTACTACGGCGGGCGGGGGGGGAAGGAGCACAAGGTAGGTAAGTATATCATGAGCTCCTACAGTAAGTGATGAAGGGGGGGGAAGAATGGCGAATTATTGGAAAATACGAATCAAATATCATATCTTGGGAAGGTATATAGAGAGCCTAAGAACCTTTATTTTGTGTATTCTTGAGTAAAATGTTTTGAGATTTGGAATCTTTCGATTTTACCATCATGCGAAATCTTTGTTCACTGATGGGAGAAAATGCCTTACATAAGGCCTGCCGACGCATTGCACGAGCGTCTTCGCTCCAACACGATCGCCCTCACAGCTCGGTGGAGGGTGTGGGACTGAGACATGCTGCTGCAGTTTACTACGAAGTTTCTCGCTCAGCGCAGAAATGAAAAGTCTGTGCGTTTGTACTGCAATGGAAAAGTTCGGTTAAAAGTTAAATTTTTTTTAATAAAAAAAATCAAGGGAAAAAGACATTTCAAGGAGAACACATCATTCAGCTGTTCGTCAAGACGCTCTATTGCCCTTCGCACCAGCCAAAGGTGGATGCTGCTATCAACAGAAGAACTTGATGTGACTCCCATAGCCTCGAGCCATCCGAGTGTCACTGTGCCAGTTTTGGCTGGCCACTAGCTGGTCACTTATACCACTTGACCATGCGGTTGCAGCCTTGCTGAGTGGTGGGTGGGTTCACTGCATGTCTCACACCAAGCCGCATTCGTGATGAGGCAGCGACTGCATTCAAGGCCCCGGCAATAAAGAAAATAAGTCGTCCGCGATGCATTTTTAAGCTCTGAACTCCATCTTGCTGTTCGTTACAGTGCCTTTCTCGGCTAGGCCATAAGACCACCCCTAGAGTTCATATTGAGCAAGAACTGATGCATCCTACCATCCCCGTGTCCAAGCAAGTCATAAGCAACTGTTGCAAGATCATCCTCCTGTGCCAAGTTATATGAAGCTTCGTGACGGACCAATCTGCTCCGCTTTGTCCACCGCAATCTCAGTCAAAGGAACCAAGATGAGAGGAAGAAGCAACTGCTGCCAGGCCTAGGTGTACGAGCCCATACATAAACCCCTTCAGATCTCATAAGGCTCCGTCTTTGCGTTAATGGACTTAAAGTTATTGCGCTGAGGCTCATCCTCATCCACTACCTCCTCATCCTCGGGGACCTCCTTCTTGATCTTCTTCGACTTGCGTGGCGTGCCCTTGGCTGTATGTTGTGTTAGCTCATTGTGAGACCCAAGTCAATATCAACTTCAACTCACCGGCAGGTCGCTTTCCTGGGGTCTTCTGAGGAGTTTCAGGGTTGCTGCCCAGACTGTCGTCCTCTTCGTCGTCTGCAGCCTGCATCGCCTTCTTCGCCGCAGACTTACGGGCTGTGACAATTTAGCATCGTCCTCACCCAGCCGGGGTGATTGATACTCACGAGTGGCTTTCTTTGGTGTCTTGGCCGGGGAAGACGCCGGAGTCCCGTTGGCACTCTTTTCCTCGAGGTCGGCGACAGCCTTGTTGATTTTGGTCCACATGTTCTGGAGCGATTTGGTAGTTCGTCCGGGCATGTTCACACGCTGCCAGTTGATAGCCTTTCCGTCCTCCTTGAACTGTGCGACGATGCGAAGAAGGAACTGAAACTGGAAAACAGTAAGAGTTGAATAAAGAAGAACAATAGAAATGGGCTGTGTGTACCTTGGCCTCCTCGGTCCAGGCTAGAGCCTTGCCTTCGCCTTGATTATCCATCTCGATTTGCCTAGGTCGTCGACGAGGCAAGTTCGTGAGTAGACCGGTCTGTAGTTTGGGACGGTTCGTTGGTGAGGCACTGCTGATTGAGATGTTTCGTGGCTCGTGTCTTGGACAGTTAGTATCGTGATAAGGGACTTGAGGACACGGTGACGCAGTATGGGCAATAAGGACAAATCTAAGCAAAATCTGGGAGGGGATGTTTTGAGTAGACAGATGTCAATCGCTTCGGTACGCAGAAATGCTACCTTGGCATTTGGTCGAAGCAGTCGAAGCATGAAACGAAACGACGAACTGTGCGTTTGCAGCATCAAGAAACAGAACCCAATGAATGCTTTCAACTTACGATGGTGCGAGGCTTTTATTGCAAGTTCAGTGGCGAACCAAGTATCGAGCTTTCCAAGATGCCCGGAAGGAAGCGAAATTGCAAGAGATGTGAAGGTGTAAACAGGGAAGTGGAAGAGGAAGAGGTTAGAATTGCATGAGAGCAGGATAAGAGGGGATTAAGGGATGGGATGAAGTGGCCGCCAGGTGCCAGGCCCGTGGAAATACTACTGCCCTTCACTTGCGTGCACTTATCAAAGCAGCTGTTGGGCACCTGGTGAAGCCCTCGGTGCTTCGAGCAGCTGGGAAGCACCAGTTTATCGACTCCACTCGCTTCTGTCATCCCACAAAGGCCCCTTATGTCATCATTAAGTTCGTCTTTAGACCCGTATTGAGTAGATAAAATGTGATAAAATCTCATACACTCAGTTCCCAAACCTCGCCACTGGAAGAACTTCCTTCATGCGCTCGATGCCTTTGCAAAATACTGCATGGGGCCCAGTCGATCCTGAAATTTCATACTCGCTTTCCATCATACTCCTTCTATAAACTCCACGTAAAGTGCGATCCTATTCAATGGAAATGGGTATCGTATCTATCGTTTGAATGAGTCAAAGGCCAGCCGTGAGGGCGCGAAACACTCGACAGGTGGTGTCAACTCGTAATCAGCCAGTCGACGAAAACGTAGGCTGCGGTCAGCCGGGAACAGGGACTACTTCATCCTCTCTCGGAATGCCATGAATTCCCGGAACCGCTTCTCGTGATCCTCGCATGCTTCCGTCCATTTCCTTCGAACCTCATTATCTTGCTGGACCCAGTTGTAATACTCGCGGACATCGTGGTCACCACGAGCTCCGAGGAACCCATAGCCCTTGGCATCCCGAGATTGCGCAATGTGTAGTTTCCGGGTCATGAAATGATCCACGACTAGGCGGTTGAAACCATCCCACTGCTCCAAATACGTTTCGAATTCCTTGAGGTACTTCTCCCAAGATGCCATGTTGGGTTGGAGGCCGCTGATAGCTACCGTCGGCGGCAGCCGTGGCGCCGCAGGTGGGTTGGGAAAGACCAGCGGTTGCGCTTTAGGCAGCTTGATAGGGGCAGCACCCGAAGCCCGACTGTCGAAGGGCAAGGTGTCTTTGAGGTCTTCCAAGGACTTGAGGCCTGAAGCCTCCTGTGTCATAGGAGCCACATTCTTCAGATCATCAAAGTTGGCTCGAAACTCTTCACTGTCTTCTGATCCTACAGCGTTAGCATGGAACTGCTTTTTCGCAGTCTCGTCGAGCTTAATCGTCCCATTTGTATCCTTGATGCTGACGTCTCCCGGACGCCAGTCAGGCCTGGACGGTTCGACGTTGATGGTTCGTGCTGGTGTAGGCTGCGGCGCTGACGTCTCCGCGCCCTCGCTCACAGGTGGGTCGATGTCCATGGCTTGAGGGCTTTCTGCTGCTTCCATGGGAGGCTGAGCCTTGCGGCCTCGCCACTCGTACGCATCTTCGTCGCTACTGGCACTTCCGGGGACAGCAAAGGCACCGACTGGCTTGGCCTGCTTTGTCTTCTTTGAGTTGACACGGCCGCTGCGAGTAGGCGACATATTGTTAGAAGGTGCCGGCTGTGGCACGAACGTCTGTGGGCCGAATTTATCACTCCAGCCATCAGGGTCAAACTTGTTTTCAGTAGGCTCAGTGGGTGGAGCTGCATTCATGCTATCGACTCGAGGGAAAGAAGGGCGTTTCGGTGGCGATCGACGGCCAGTTCGACTACCTGCAGGCGAGCGGCTGATGGGAGAACCCCCAACATCCGCATTTCCGGCGCTGAACTTCCATGCTGGAGAAGGTTCCTCGTTAACAAAATTGGTGTTGATATCGTCGACGCTGTTGCGGCCGAAGCTCCTCGTCTCAGGTGTTGTTTGTTTAAAGGTATCTTCGTCTACTGCAAAGCTGAAGCTATTGGAGAAAGTCTTGTTAGCAAGTTCTTGAGAGTGTACAGGCTTGGGAATTTGGCAGTGTGGCGTTTTGGCTTTCAATGATGCTTTAGTCGCTGATGCCTTGATCAATTGAATAAGCAACTCATGCTGTCGTTTCTCGAATGGAGTTAGGTTTGTGATTGGAAGGATATCCCCACTCGGAGATGTGATTTGCATTGAATTTCTGAGCGAAAAGTTGGCAGAGATAGGATGAAGAGGTGGTCCACGACCAGAGTCCGATTGGCCGCTGGGCGAACCGTACAAAGATCGATATGTGACATCTGGTGTTGATTTCTTTTGGGTTTGTGCATACATCGATGGTCCTGTGGCACCGTTGCCTGGATTGTTGAGTGCTGGGCAAGAAATCGTTAGCCGATCCCCTGAAGATCAGGGCCTATTCATACTTACGGGTATCGTTATTAGAAGCTTGGTTGGACATCGCCTCGCGGTTTGCGCGATTGTTGGAAGGGTTTGATCGTGCTGGCTCGCCACCGGGGACATTCGAGTTAGGAGCCGTTTCCGGTTTATCCTGCGGTCTGGGTACGCTGGAGCTACGCGGCTTTGAGGTTGGTGAAGACTCGTCAGTGGTGGGCGAGTCAGTATGCCGCGAAGATTCTCTCGTGCTCTTTGCGCGACCAAGAGGAATACCATCAAACGGGTTGAACTTCTCTCCGCCATGTGTTGTGTAAGGAGTGCTCTGCCGACTATCTGCGAAATGGTCCTTGTCCTTGGCCCTGAACTGGCTCAAGGGGTCTGGGATCGGTCCCGGGCGAGACTGGCGTGTGTCCGATTCAACAGCGCGAGACCTGTCAGCGCTGGGCTTGGAGAAATAATTCCTGTTATCTACAGGAGGCTCGTCGCCGGGAGCTGGTGAGTGTGGCTGGAAACCAGACTTTCTATTCCCAAATGAAGCTTGAGCACGCTGCCTGGCCGTCTCGGAGCGGGGTGGAGGAGGTGGAGGCGCCGCTGGTTGACTTTCACGCTTGCTCTCTTTTGCGCTGCTCCTGGTTGTACGATTACGCATGTTCTCGAATGCTTGGTAGGCATTCTTCTTCGTTTCCGTATCGGCGGGCGCTTGCTGCTTTGCTGTAGGCGGGACGCCGGTCGCAAAACGGGTTTGCCATCTTTGCGCCCCAGACTGTGTATTCCGGGTCTGCTGATTGCGCCGAGGCGGAGTAGGAAACTGCTGACTGACGTTTTGCCATGG
Organism: Paramyrothecium roridum; assembly: GCA_003012165.1. Classification (NCBI taxonomy): domain Eukaryota; kingdom Fungi; phylum Ascomycota; class Sordariomycetes; order Hypocreales; family Stachybotryaceae; genus Paramyrothecium; species Paramyrothecium roridum. Next base: position 15,689 of record PXOD01000071.1, on the reverse strand, counting down.
GTTGCCTTTCACACCAGAGGCCGCAGGATATCGCGATGTACGGCTGAGCGTGGCATCGTACTTTGTCTTTTGTTGAGGGTCGGATAAGATCTCGTGTGCGGTTTGGATAATCTGGAATTTCGAGTTGACCTCTTGTTCCCTGCCCGGATTGCGATCAGGATGGTATTTCAGTGCTGAGGACAAGTTAGCATTGGGGACTCCCATACAAAGTTCTCCGTGTCGCATACCTAGCTTCCGAAACTGCTTCTTGATCTCTTGAATGTCTGCGCTGGGAGACAGCTCCAGGTCCGCGTAGTAGTCCCTCGTCGTCCCCATCGCAGCAAAACTTCTGAGAGCTTGCTTGCGTTGCCGATGTTGAAACTATAAGCAAAGAGTCGCAATTACGACATCGAGGATATGAAGAGTCGGGTATTAGGGGGTAGTAGCGAGGCGAAGACGGATGCTGGATAGTATTATAGGCGGTTTGATCATGTGTATTCGGAACGGTTGTTGCTCGAGGTAACGAAGATCGTGAGATTTAGGAAGAACTTGCGACAAGAGGAGAACGTCTATAGGGCGTTGGAATTCTTGACCTCGTAGAGCTGGAGACGTGTTAGCCGACAAAAGGCATGTAGAGCAACTTGATCTGATGTAATGGAAGTTGAGGCGGAACCAAACGTCACACCAGCGATGGACGAGTTGCAAGAAGGAGGGATGTAGGTCCTATTCCAGTCAGACCAGCTGGGCAAGGTCATACCTGGTTGTGCGAAAGCAAAAAAATCAACACGTAGCCTACTCGCGGGTCGCAAGCTCACGAAATGTAGCGAAGGAGGTTTGCACAAAAGTCCATATTCCGTCGGGATGGGCTTTTCCTAGGTACGACTGCCGCAAGTGGATATTTTGGGACTTGGTTGATGTACCTTGCTCGATGTTTTGATTATATCTTTCGCCCCGGCATGGCTTGGTGCTCAGCCCCACCGATTGAGCGTCATTTGAGGGTCGCGGGGTGACGACAGTTACCACATCAGCACTGCCGCACGTGCACTTTGTTGCCTCCCCCACGTACTGCGCTGCGCTGTACCTTGACTCAGCCCAGCGCATCTCGTCATTCGAGTTTGGGTTGTTGGAGACGGGCACATTCACGTACACGTCATTCGCTAGATGTTGCATACAGACAGTACACGACCAAGTGGGACAAAGATATCGCCTCGATGGAAGTCTATCTGAGCTGGAAGCCCAGCAAGCGGTACGCCCCCATAGAAAAAAGAAAAGAAAAAGAAAACAATGCCAGAATACTCCCAGGCATTTGACGGATATTTATTATCAATGAATGGTTTTCCTACTGTACATTTACTACAGCAGAGAGTGAGGCAGGTCGCCACTCATCGTATTGTTTAAGTTGGATCGTCCTGGGTTATGCGGAGTCTGTTATTTTTGGTAGCCGCTTACCCAGAAACAAAGCATATTATACACAATGGTTTGAATAGCCCCCAGCAAGCCCCGAGGTCACCTTTCATCTTGACCTAATATTTGCCAATTACTTGCGAGTGTACTGTACATACTCTATGGTGCGGCTATGATCAAGTGGATGGGTTTTCGCAATCATCGGCCTCCGCGCTTTGTTCACAGCGGCCCGTGACTGCATCTACATGAACAAAAAACCAAATCCTAGAAGTCGAGTCCCGAGGTATCAATTCCTCTTGTGGGTAATTGCTCAGGCAATATGCAAACTCATGAATAACTGGGAGACTTGAACATTCATCGTCGCAACTCACCATGAATATAGGTACAGTACGCTGTCGGTTACTTGTTCTGAATTTGATTCATTCTTTGGTGTACGTAGTCTATACCGTATCATTGCGTGCATCATTGCCTCGAAGTACCCTTTGGTGTAACTTGTTCTTTAAATGAGCCATCATGGCTCTCGGAACATTGCTCCTTAATTCGCGCGCAGATAGCAGGGCCCTATGTAGGCAAGGTGTTCACGTTTCGCAAAATAGGTCGATTACTGGCTTTGACTTGCCAGGCAGGGTCGCTGGCACGACGGCGCAAGCCGTTGTTGCTCGTATGAGCAATCTCACGTTCCTCCCGTTTCCCCGCTGTCCTAATATCTGAACCCCATGTCCATCTTTTCATGTTTCCGCGTTCGCTTTCTCAGCAGCCATCTTGGCTTCCATCTTCCGTCTCGCTGCAAGAATCATCTCGTCTCTCCGACGCTGAAGTGACGATTGCCGATCGTCCCGGTTAGAGCTCCAGCCCTTGCTCTTTGCGTCCGCTCCCTCTGCCTCCGCCAGCTTGTCTTTCAGGTTATACCTCGTTATCAGATCCGGCTGCGTCGGCTTGTCGGGCTGCCTCGTCGCCGGCACTGCGCCTGCGCTAGATGCTGGTTGTCCCGGTGGGAGTGGGGGTTGGAAGGTGATGGGAGGCTGGAAATAGTAGGACACTGTGTCAACAAGTTTGTCCCTCAAGACGGACCGTCAGACTTTATCGGACAAGGCAAGACTTACAGTTTCCAGTCGCCCAGCTAGGATGCGCTCTGTCGTATTCTGAATATTACCGCCGTTGCGCTGGAGGTCCCAAAGGAGACTCCGCCTATCGGCCTGCGGGAACATTTGTTGTATCCTCTCTACGGCTGCTTCTCGCGATCGCATGAGAGCTTCGGGTGATCGTGTCGGTCGTGGTGCAGACGAGCCCGAGAAGAACAGATAACGTATGGCGAAGCCTGCCAGCAGCAGGATCACCACCAAGTATGGCAGCGAGACCTGATCCTCCGTCATAATTGCGAATTCTTAAAGTACAGCGGTCCCAGTACGTGTGCGAGCAAAGGGAAGGAGGCGATATAAAATGAGGGCAATGAAGCCCGCTGGCAGACGAGATGAAGACAAAGGAATGTCTGCGCCGTGAGCGGATGTTGCGCGCTGCTTAGGCCTACCAACCGTCACCAATGGAATCCCGAACCTACCGTGCTGTTGGGTGGATGCAAGGCACTATAATTAACTGTCGTGGCGGAACCTCGGCTAAAACATGTGAGTGTGTCACAAAGAACCAAGCCCACCCACTCTCAATCGAGCACGCGACATGTCCTCGAGGCTTCAAAACCGTTGTTGCAAAGCCGGGATCGTGTCCTGGCGCGATGCTGTGAAGTTACCATGGAAAATGGATTTTGCCACGATTGTATGAACGTACAATCATAAGAATAAGGGTCACAGCAGGTTTGTTTGACTTGCTACGAACCACTACTGCACGCCTGAAGCCACGATCAGCCCCAGGCACAGCCCTGATGCATAAAACCTCTCCTGGCCCTCGCGGCCTTCAGATCCAATTCATAATGCTGTACCAGAAGCATGTCCCAGCCCCATGATGGCTGAACGCCTATACCGTCGAGCAGCAACAACCGCCGAATTCACACCATGCCAGCCACAACGTGATGCCAGGGTCCTCTAAGCCATTACCGCCTTCTCAACGCCATATTCAGTTATGAAACAACCGGGCCTTGGTTTAAAGTCGTATCCAGATCACCATAATGCAACGTAAACTCTCTCTGTATTACAGTCAGCGCGCACTCCGAGTGGCAGACGTTCAACCATATCTTACCCTGTCTTTTCGCCAGCTACTCGTGTCCCACACGATGTAGTAGCCTCGCTCGTGGTTTGGACTCAGGATCTGAGGCGTCATGTGCTCGTCTTTGGTGAGCCACACTTGGAGTTTCTTGTGCCACCTCCAATTCCGTGAATGTCTGTAACAAAATTAGCACTGCCCCGGGGGCTGCCAAACGCCCTAGTCGCTTGAACTTACAACTCCACAGCAGCCATCTGCTGCTTTACGTCCGCCGGGCAGCTATAGAATATCCAAAAGAGGGTCTCCTCATTGAAGCTCTGTATCTTGCTCTCAATCGGCTGCACGTTTGTGACGTTATAGCACTCCGGTAACCGGAATTTACTGGCATTTACTGTTGGCCTCGGCGGAGCATCCTCGAACAGGGAATAGATCTGTGTAGAGAGAAGTCTGTTCTCGTCAGTAACCCGCCTGCTAGGTCGAGAGTAGACGGGTCAAAGATGCAACTCACTCTTGGGAGTTCATATCCAGCCCAAGCGAGCTTGGGTCCATGCCGACCACCATCGCATGGTAGTCTGGGTAGTTGTTCATCAAAGTTCGCAATCCTTTGATTCCCCATTTATCCACCTCGGCCATGCCATTAAGAGGATCCACCACGTCAGGGAGCTGGACTTCCTTGTCATCGTTCGACTTTCCACTCAGACCAGCATTCCCTATGGCGCCGATGAGTGCATGACCCTCGGAAGAAAGCGACTCGGTATCCCCTAACGCTGCACCCTTGCTCAAAATGTCCTGCTGCAAGCTTGCCCTTTGCCGAGGGTCGTCAGTCGTGCTAGCACCTTTCGAATCTTGTGATCTCGAGTCTACAATCCGTTAGTGAAGTGTTTTTTTAAGCAAGCTCTCATGGCCACCTACTCGATCCGTTGCCTCCTGGTGGTGACCGACCCTCGTTCGCTCGACTCGTGGCAGATAGCGCATTCAATAGACCATTGCCACGATTGGTTGGGTTGGCACCAGTCGAAGCACTGGGCTGAGCACCGAATCCAAGCGTAGACATGAGGCTTGCGCCTCTTTCGGAACCTATCTCTCCATTTGCGGTACGGTTAAGAGGAGGGAAATCGTCGATGCTACTTGGCTGGACCTGGGATGTTTGTGTCATGTTTGCTTGGTTTCCGAAGCGGAATGCTCCTTGGGCCGAGGCGATGCGAGGTTGACCGCCACCGAATAGATCGTCTTGCGCGCCTTGCTGCGATGAAACCGGAGTTTGTTGATTTCGTTGGACAGGTGCGCCGAGAGGTCTCGAACCAGCTGTAGACCACATCGAAGCCGGGTTGGCGCTTGAAAGCTGGGCGTTATTCGATAACGATGGGAATTCCCTGTAAGCGAAAGGCGTCAGCACTTTCTTGTCATTGATGTTGGGTTCAAGATTGGCGAAATTGCAGGAGCCCCTCTGACGCTGCGGGGGAAGGCCATATCCATGCCAAAGCGCCGAGCCTCGCAAACCTGGCGACAGGGACATCACACACAAACACACAAACAACGCTATGAGTATTGTGTTTTGCGGCTGTTGTCGCCCGGACTAGCGAGCTTGGGGCAGCGCATTTCTTAGTGAGATGGGTAAACGTACGAGAGGTCGAGGGGTGTCGCGGGTTGCGATCCGCTCAAGCTTTGCGCAAAGCTCACGTTTCCGCTCAATTGACGACCTGGATTCTGCAGTCCTGCAGCTCCCATCGGCACAGCTCCACTAAAAGCCCAGCCAGAGCCTCCTGCCGAGTCAAACGGGGGGTATTAATGAACAGTCTCTGTTGGTTTTATGTAGTGCATGGACGTACCTAGTTTGCCGTTCGGTAGTCTGCTCGAAACGGCTCGTCCTTGCTGTTGGGGTTGTTGCTGCTGTTGTTGCTGTTGCTGTTGCCCGGTGAAATTGCCAGACATGCCTCGAATCGTCTGCGGCACTGCACCTATTGCGTGGAAACTATCAGCCAAACACCACCTTAATAACTTTCAAAGAGGCTCTCGTATCGTGTATGCCCTCATGAAAGCAGTCAATGATTGAGGGCGCAAGCTTGTCGTCCTCGAAACCCTGACACTCTTCGTCGCAGCGATGAAGCGAGCTCATGATCTCATGGTCGTGCATGCTAGCCCATACAGGTCCCCATGATTCCGGAAGAGCTCTTGGAAACCAATGATTGCTTGGGCGTGGGTGAAGAGGCGCCTCCGCAGAGCAAGCGCAGAGAAGAGCCGCCAACGCTGCGCAACGGGATCGAGGGCCAGGGTCAACGGACGAGGCAAACGGCGGGGTCTGCAAGGGAATGGAGGAGGGAGCTGATGGGTTGGATGAAATCCTACCTGGCCGGTTCATGTTCAGGAAAAAGTCGCAATTTCTACTCTCGTGAGTCTCGCGACAGGGTTCGTCTGGTCCGATTCGTGGAAATCGCGTGCATTCGTCTACTGTCGTGGCTGAGTTTGGCGGCAGAGAAGGTTGCTGGAACTTTTCCGTCACTGAATAACCACCAGGCTAGGAATAAGGCTTGAGCCATGGGGATGCTGCGTGTGGTCGGATACAAGTGGGTCCGCGCCGATGAGCTACAGCCTGGCCTTCTGGAGCGGCCGATTGGCCACCTCGCCGAGACTGGTATTCTAAACACTTGCGGTAGTGAGCAAACTGACCCAGAAACTAGACTACCTTAACTTGGGTGTCTTAACTGCTGAGTGCAAGTTTGCCAGCTACGATTCGGATTTTATCATCTGCTTCGCGAAACTATGTTGTCATCTATTGAATGGCTTGCAGGAAGCTCCGCGCAAAATCTGCAGAGCTCAAGTGTCTTCCGATCAAGATTATCTTCCCTTCTCCTGACGTCGCCTCGCTCTTCTGCGGAGAATCCATGATTTCGAAAACCTCTCTCACACCTTGCAACAGTTTCTCCTGCCCATCATTGAAAAGAAAACGTCCTTTCGAACGATGTATCTCAAACTTGCCCTCCTCGTTCTTCTCAGGCAATTTCTGGTCCCAGAGAAGGGATCGCAGCCAACGATCAACCTGCTCCAACTGGCTGGGATCAAGCTGGGGGACTGGGATTGTAATCGTTGAAATGGTCTGACCAATCAGTACCATGCTAAGGTCATGTTATCCGGGGCCTTAGATACTTACCGGGTCTAAGTGGCTGTGGCCTTTCGCACTGGCAGATGCTTCATCAAATTGATCATATGCATGTAAGTCCAGGAGGAAACCTTCGAGCTGTGGGACTATGCTTCGTTCGGTAACATGAATCTTTGCAAGGCCATTGATGGACCTTATCCTCGCCATAACTTCTTCTAGGTCCTCCTTGGAGACTAGATCGGACTTGTTGATAACGATCACATCTGCATGCGAGATCTGAACGTGTGCCGTCGTCATCAAGGGGCCATGGTCGTCCTCCTCGTGTGAGGTCTCAATCTTTCCGCTCGGGTCATCGAGGCTCCGCAGGATGTTCTTCGCATCTACCAAAGTCACGATGCCATCTAAGTAGATGGTGCTCCCGAGGCCGTCGTCAACCCAGAAGAGGGGTGCAATATTTCCGGGGTCAGCCAGGCCAGTTGTCTCAAGGAGGATGTAGTCGAACGCGCCCTTCTTCTCCATGAGAGACTCGATTGCGTTCACTCCTGTGTCCCTACGCCGTGGAATGAGTATGAAACTCGGGTAAAATTGAGGGCACATACTTGACCGAGCAGCAAATGCAACCATTCCCAACTTCCAGCCATTCTTCGACCTGCTCACCACCCTTGTTCACAGTAAGAGACTTCTCGATATCCAGCGCTATACGTGTAAGCCATAAGCATTTCCACTGAGTTTGAGGGCGTTCATACAGTCGCCAAATTCTAAAGACGAGCATTATTATATGTAGTTCAGCGAGATGGCGCGACTCTCACCAACCATTCATGATAACCGCAATCTTCTTTCCATGTTGAGCAGTCAAAATGTAATTAAGCAGGGTGGTTTTGCCGGCTCCAAGGTAGCCTGAAAGAGTGTGAGTACGGATAATTCATGCGTGTCTCGGGTGGGAATAGATGTACCAGTCACAATCGTTATGGGAACTTTGACTGTTAATTCCTCGGCTTGATCACCGGTGGCAGTGTCGACAAGTTCTGGCGGGGCATCGTCGTCATAATCCATGTTGTAGGTGCTGGGTGACACAACGCGGAAGGCTTGCAAAGTCGTTCTAGGATTCTTTGAGTGGCAGGCCGATAAATTGGGGGGGGCTAGAAATCATATGTCTGAGTGAAGGGTTATGATATTTGCTCAATGAGAGGCACACGAGCATCTTACAACGCCGCCAAGCTTCGACACTCCAGCCTTTGCTGCTCAGTGCCGGAATGCATCTATCGAAACTTTTGGAAGGCCGCTTAGTCCAGATGCAACTAACCAGAACAGCGACATCCCACCGTGCTGCTTCCCAAGCTCGCCAGGTACCGTGGCCCAGGCACCCACCGATACAGAAACCCTTTGGCGCCCGCTGTATCTGCCAAGTATCTAAACCAGCTCCGCCGCCCACTTTCTCTCGGCTGGTTTACCCCCTCGGTACTTGTAGCTACTGGCAACGGTGCGATCCCAGCTCTCACATTATTCTGCGACGGCAACAACACAACCGCCAGCCTCCCCAGCGCAAGGCCCTGGCCTCCTTCCAAGCTCGTCCTTCGCCCACGCTTACTCCTGGAAGCACCAGCTACCGATCATGGCTCACCCTCCGAGTTCACCGAGGCTGCCGAGCCCACCGCCGCCAGCGGAAATCCAGATTAGCCCCAAGTCTCCTTCTGGCGATCTTGTGTCGGACCCTGAGACCGCACAGATGGAGCAGTCGCTTCTCGACGCGAACTCAAGGCGTCGCGTGCACCCCGGCACCAAGGCCGCCGACATGGCTGCTGGTCCGCCCTTGGTTCCCTTGAACGAGGTATGATGCGATTGGCCTGCATCTCCGAGAACTGTTATGCTGACATGGCCCTAACTAGCTGGACTCGGCATTTCAACTTCAAGAACATCTCGCTGCCCTGCACCATCACCACACAGCCTATGGCACCGAACCGCTGACCCGCGCAACGGCTCTGCAGCTTGCCGAAGCTCCTCCAGGCGTCGACCGAACAATATGGCTCTATGAGCTCTGTCGCTTCCTCATTTCCCAGTGCAACTCTCTCATTGTTGGCTTCCTGTTTGACTCTCCTCCATGCAGTGCCAACACCTGCCCCGAGATGCGTGCCTCTGAATGGCAGTTTCTTTGTGCGGTACACGAGCAACCGAAGAGCTGCTGCGCCATCGATTATTGCTGCCACACGCTCGACTGGGCCGCCAACATTGTCACCGATCAGAAGATCTTTCCCAGTCGATTCGTTGTCCTCAACGACGCCAATAGTAAGAACGTCGGCGTCAAAAACCTTGTGAATGTGTTTCGCAGGCTGCATCGCATCTTTGCGCACGCCTGGTTTCAGCATCGCAGCGTCTTCTGGTCCGTCGAAGGCCTCACCGGACTATACGTCTTCTTCAAGACTGTTTGCGACTTGTACGATCTATTACCGGCTGAGAACTACAAATTACCCCCCGAAGCCGAGGGGTTGGAGGCGCCCCCTGCCGAGCTCGAGCTGGAGAAGGGACCCCATACGATTCTCAAGCCAAGCTCGCGACAGCGTGCGCCGGAGACAGAGGAAGACCATTTTTCGCACCCCAGCCGCACGAACACCCGCAGGCATATCAGGAGTAGCCCTTCTACGGGAAGCGCGGTTACGACTGTAGTTGAGGCAGATGAGGAAGACGGGGATGGGATCACGCGGAAGATGAGAGACATACATATAACTGCTCCTGAAACAGTAGACGAGGAGCCTGAAGTCGCCGAGGTTCCTGTTATCGTAGAGCAGTCGGTGATGGCTGAAGCACTGCCGCAGGCGCTACCCCCTCAACAAGATGCCGACGACGCCGAATCTCAAGACGAAAGCGAGGCCGATCAAACAGTCATAGAAGTGCAGCCAGAGGATGAGACGATTGAGGAAGCCCAGGACAAGGAGGAGACGGCTGTGCCCACCGACGCCCAATCGACTTCCGAGGCAACAAATGCCTCTACATCATCCGAAGAAACGACAGGCGATGAAGTGTCCAAGGTTGCCTCAGAGACCTTTGATGTCCAAACTAGCCCATCTCCCATCGAGCCCACAGTTGCGGAAGACACTGAAGAAACTGGTAAAGCCCAAACTAGCCCCAACGCAACGAAAGACGAGCAACAATCGGAAAAAGAACCAGCTAGTCAGGACTCAGCAGAGGAAAAGAAAAACGAGTCATGAGGGTGGAGGTTGTTTCTTCGAATGTTCGTCATCGCTCATGTTGACATCGGCGGGCAGCTTGTATATAAGGATCAAGGCCCGGACATTTTGGCCCTGCGACGGACAACCACGCAGGGCTTGTATAGTACCATTAATACCAATACCCAAATATTGAACGAGTCACGAAGGTTCGCAACTTGGAATGCCCGATGGGCTGTAGGAAGGGATGGAGAGAGACTTGATTCGTGGGTGAGGAATGCTATGCCAGCTGCCGAGTCACTTTACCGGGGCATCTACTGATTTTGGTGACAGTAAGTATCCATTATGGTAACGGGCAGCTAACGGCTGTAGCAGTAGTATCAAAAACACACCACATTTAGCATCTATCCCGTTCCCACTCAGATTTCTCACAACTCCACCTCTTTACGTAGGTGATCCGACCGTGACGCCTTTTCAACCCTCGCACCCATTGCGTGCCCATGTAGCCGAAAGAGTCGTTGCTGTTGCCGTGCAGTGTCTGTTACTTTAAGGAGACCATCAAGGTCTTCCTGCTGAAATTGATCCATGCTCCGATATACCTGTCATGAAACAGTCGAAATACCCCCTGTCTTGTTCTTTTCTTTACCCGTCAACACCGTTTTCCTTTGTTGTTGAAGACAATTCAGGCCGTAATCGTCACTCAAATAAATTCGTATAAAAACGCTCCACGCTAAACCGAGAAATCGCAACCGAGTAACCCTTGCAGTTGAGTAACGTATCTGTATGCTTTGTGTAGTTCACAGCTCTAGCTTCGCAAAAATATGGCGAATCTCTCGTAGGCTTTCCTGTTGTGCGGTGACAGCTGCCGCGTTCCGCTCTTCTGCAAAATTGCGGATACTCTGTAAAACAGGTGTGAAACTGTCATCATCCGGAAGCCACCAATGCTCGCACGATGGATCGCGGAAGAAAAAGGCCATCTTCTTCCGGATGGTGGAAGGATAGATGTATCTAGTAATCGTGTCAGAAAGTCCGTGTAACAGCAAATCCCCCACCCCTTAACAAGCAAGGCTATCTCAAGTTCGTCGCCAGAGGAAGCTCCTCTCACGTGCGGATATGTTGAAGGGTGCAATAGCAAATTACAGTGATGAGCGGTATCTTACCCTTCTGCTTCTAAACGTGCGAACTTCTTGCGAAGCCACATGTGGTATTCAGGTCCTTGGGGTAGAAACAGAGCTCCGAGCGAAAGAGCCGGCTGAATTGCAAGCAATACTCCACTTGGTGTCGATTCCCAGTGCTCGATCAACTCGAAGAGCTGCCCAATCTTGGACGCATGTGCGCCCAGTTCCGGTAAGGAAGCCCTCAACTTGTCGGCCGGCAACTGACTCTTATGCATGATGACCACCGAGAGCCATTCAATCATGAGGATGTTGGTGTTGAACAGCGGGAACCCGTATAGAACGCCAGGTTGATAAGGATTGAACACGGCATCAGGCTCCGCGACGCGTCCCGCAGGAAAATCGTTGACCAAGTATTGTGGATCGGTGAGTGCTGGGTCGACAAGATCCATCCACTGTTCCAGCCGCCGTGTAAGCTTGTCGTGCTCTTGGTCGAATTCCTCTGAGGTAAGTTGGCCCCGACTTCTACGAGCAAAAACAATCGACATGTCGTAAGTGATCTTTCTCATATGTGCCTTCAAAAACTCGATCTTCCACTCAACAGAATCTGGACTCGCAGCAACTTGAGAGTGTGTAAAGCTTATCATCCCATCATACCATTCTCTGGGTAATTCAGTAGGAAATCCGCCCATTAACGCAACAAAGTTATCAAAACGGTAATACCACATAAAGCATGCTCTGCCAACGGCAGACTTCATGACAGTATGAGGCCCAAACATGGTCGTCAGGATTTCGTAAGCTGCCTTCTGGTGACCCATCAGGTTCACCCAGTCTCCGAGGTATTCCTAGTCTCTATAAGCAAACTCCAAAACTGTGTAAAAGATTCTCTAGAGCCTACCTCGATGGTAGCGAGCTGCAGAATGGTGAGAAGAGTCGCAATGTTGTGTTTTTCCTTTCGCTTGAGAAACCCAAGTAATAATGTAACACTTTTGTTGTAGTATTGTAGGAAATCTTCCATCTTCCCATTAGGATTCTGAAGGGTTCTGTGGTACGCGGCGAAGCCTACAATGGCATTGAGTAAGGGCTCGTTACGAAGTGCGATTGTTGGTAAGAGGACAGTGAAGAAATCATCTTTATCTTGAACCATGCTGTAGTGATAATGGGTCATATGGTTGGAGAACCATTCCAGATGGTTCTGATACTCATACGGGAGATGCGACCAATCTGGTGGCGCACCGTGAGCGGGCAAAAATTCGGAAATTTGATGAGTTGTTGCCGAGAAGCTTCCTGATGTTACTGTGGAGGAGGAAGGCGAGGAGCTTTTGTTGTCTTCTTGTGAAGGAGTCTCTGACCCATGGCGTCCACTAAGGGCCTGAGCCTTACCCGGCGCAACGGCCTTGATTGGGGAAAGGTGGTGGGATGTTGAATGTTGCTGGCTTGCATCGTCGGGTTCGTCGGCGTCTGGTATCGGTTCTAGTGACACTTCTTTGTCTGCGTCTTCGTCGTCCTCATTCGAAGATATGGGACTTGCATGGGAGGCAGTAGATTTTCCCGCCAGCCCTGACGCGCCTTTCGGAGCTGGGGGGTCGGGATATACGCACTCGCGGTTGCCTTTCCGACATCCTAGTTAAATGTCAGTAAACTCTGCCCACATAGCAGAATTACATAGATATTAACAGGTACCGTACGTTCGCAAATCGGACGTGTTTCGTCACACTAAGGCCTGTCAATCATGTCTCGGGATAATCCAGTAGAGTATAAGGGGATGCCAACCTTAACTCGTCTACTTCGACACATGAAGCAGCCGGATCGTGTCCTTCTATGCTTAACATGGTCCGCGCCGGAAGCAAGCCCAGCAGCCGATTTCCTGCGTCCCTTATGGGATTTCGTCGACTTGAATATGATTGGATCATTAAATCCAGAGAAGTATTCAGGGCTTTGGAATGAACTCGATAGAGAACCCGTTGCAGATTGTGCCTGTCCGCCTTGCAGAGGCTGCAAGTCGTCTTGACTGGGGGGTACGTTAGGAGTGCTTCCAGGCATGGAAGAGAGGAATTGATGGTAATAATCATCCATCTTAAGTCGATGCCAGGAGGAAGTTTAACTTATCGAAAGTGCAGGCGGGATAGTTCCAGGATGATTTGACGTCCGAGGCATGCAGTTTCGATTTTGCCACATGCTCAGCACAGAACTAGAACAAGTTAAGAGGGCTTGAGGTATTAGGCTGCACAATGATGAGCATCCAGCATATGGGCGGTTAGCCTGCAAATGCATGCATGTAAGCACCTTTTCAGGAGACAGCAGATAATCCGTCCTATCAATCCGGAAGGACTGATTTCAAGGTCCACCGATGCTGCAGCCAAAGTTGAGTATGCGTATCCCAGAGGGCGTGGTCGATAGCAAAGACGTAGCAGCGGCTCTGCCCACCTTTTACTGTAAGGGGTATCGTATCTGTACTTGGGAACCTAAGGACCTTTGAACGTCGCTCAGGGCGTAAAGGGACCACGAGCCATTCATAGAAGTTGGATGCCAAATGCTAGTGGGGCTTTCGAGAGGACTTTGGGCAATTTGAAGGCTGGGGAGGAAGCGCAAAGCAAGAATTGTACCGGTTTATGATTGACCTGGGGAGGAAACTAGCCCAGGGGTTGATGAGGACGATGCAAAGAAGAACCTGAGCAGCCACCAGCGCGTCGAACCAGGACCCTCTGATGCAGAATTGTCGGCCAGACTCTGATGGAGGCCCCTGTTTGAACGAGAACTGCCCTAGACCCGGTCTTCGAATCAAGTCGACAGATGGTTCGTGGCCGGAGTCGACAATGATGGATGTTCTTATGTGATCCGTGCTACATCAAACCATGCCTGCTAACGTAAGGGGCAACTTGATAATAAGGAATGGTGCAAAGATCTTCCAGGCTGGGTGTTAGGGATCCAAGCAATAAGAATGATATCGAGTGCGGTCCGGGGTTTCGGTTGCTGCCGCTTTGCCACACCATCAAGATCCCAGTCGAGCAACAGGGCAAGGTAACCCAAAACACGGCCGGGTGAATCAGGATACTTTCAAATTAACAATGCTGGGATGCCCGGAGGCTATGGACGCAAGGACAGATTCTGCAGAGAGGACCCAGTCATAGTTTACTGTTGAATGATTTGCGCGGGGCAAGCAGCTCAAGGAGGGGAGGAAACCCTGGTGAGCAGACCCAAGAAGTCGTAGTCCAACCCTTGTCGTACTCTTGGCCGGGATGTGCGAAGAAGGATCTAAATGGTGAACCTGAGGACCGGGCCTAGGTCTTGGGTCTTTGGTGCCTCAGTACATCCTGCGGAAGATGAGATGGGGATAGACCTGGCCCGCTAGAGCTGAAGGGTAAGTGGAGCAACAGCCACAACCTTCTTGCAATCCTAACGATTTCAAGTCGCTGCGATGCTAGCTTGGCAGCAATCGGTCAATGCGCTTGGAAAATTAAGTATGAGACACTCCCTCAGCCATACAGGCCTGCCATACTCTCAGCTTGGTCAGAAGTCCCAACTAGTTCAAGATGCAATTCGTTTTCATGTCAAGAGCTTGATACAGACAGACTCGGGCAAGGAGGACTGTGGATGAGGACAGAGCACAGAGTCAAAGCCAAAGTCATGACGTGAGCCAGGATTGCCTCTACGGGTAATCTAACGCTTAGACCTCCCCGCTCAACTACTTGAAAGTGTCGCGGCCAAGTAGAGGTGTTGGATGATCAAATCGTCAACAGGCGGAGACCAAGCACCGTATCAAAAGCATACCGTTGGTCCGCGGCTCAGGCATGTCTCAGCGCACACGCGTGTGTTGTCGCTCTGATTCGCAAACCCGGCAGGAGTTCCATGCATCTGGCGGCGCGAAGAACCGGCAGCCACGGTTTATCATATGCCACTTCAAGCAATTTGCAAAGGCTGCGGCGCCGTTGGTTCACTGTCTACGTCTGTACGGAAGTCACAGCAATTCGCGCCACCCGTGCCAGGGAGGCCTTCACAGGGATGTGCTTCATGTTTGCTGTGCGCATGGGCCTGCAAATACGGATGCTCCATTCCGCACATGGAGGTGAAAGGCATCTGCACCCAGGGCACAGCTAGAACAGGCTCCTCAGGACCGCAGTGGAGACCCCCACAGGCCTACCCAGTCATCACCCACATCATGTACCGTATACCTGGAGGGGAGGGCAGGGCATGGAGCCATTCCAAAGAAGACCCAAAGACAGCGGCTTCCCGCCCGAGAATTGGGTTAGACCACTGGGCCCAAAGCCACTCCCCACAGGGATCTGGAACCTTGGCCAAGAAGCCCTCAGCCCCAATCCAGAACGAGGTGGCTGCTCAACAGCGGTCATTCAAAGACTGTTCGCCGAGCCAGCGGCCCGGTTGCTGTCAAGGGTGTGTGACTGATGCGTCTAATGCCGGTTGCAACTGGATCGGATCCTGGGCCGGTGCATTTCGAGAAGGCCGGCCGTCCCCCCCCCCACCCCGGTTCCCAGACGGCCGCTGAGCCCTCAGATTGGGTCTGGGGCGTCGCAATTGGCGCTGGCTAGCCGCCTGGGACGTCGTAGGCATGGGGTGAGTGGATTGACCTTGCCTGCTTCTGCGCCGGGGCCACATAATGGAATTGTTCATTGGCCCCTTTAGTGCGTGGGGTTCGGACAGAATTGGCCCAGGCGCGCGCGGAAGGGAAGGAAAGAAAGAAAGAAAGAGAAAGAAAAAAAAAAACACCACATTCTCCCTTCCTGTGGGCGGCGAGATGGGATCCGTGGCATTCTGAGTCGT